>PVKN010010948.1:0-22125 GCA_004027915.1 Capromys pilorides
ATAGTAATATTCATAAACTTATATTTATCAATCTCTTCTAAGTGCCCTGACCTTATATACTTTATCTCATTTAATCCTATAGCAACTATTTGGGCCACATAATGTCCTGAGCTCCTGTTTTAAAGATAGGAGTATTAAAGCATGACGAGATTAAGGATGAAGTTGTTTCTCAAGGGCCCAAAACTCGTAAACAGTGCAGCCAGAATCCAGGTTTGGGTTCATTTGCCTCCAAAGTTCTCACTCTTATCTGTTGTAGCACACTACTTTAGAAATATTTAGTGTTAGTATTTCCTTCCAGGACTTATTTAAGGTATGAAAAAGTTTATTTGAAAAAGTAAAAATGAAGAATGAGGGAGAAACTAGCTCCTTAGATAAGCTTGGGCCAAGTAAATAGGACAAAAGTACACCTAAGAGGGTAAGGGGCAGGAAGCCACCAAAGCCTCCTTCTGGGACTTTTGAATGCACATTCTTGGTTTGTCCTTCCACCACAATATAGACATTCTGCATATGGACAACTTGGACTCTTACCTTTTTCATTTGTATTTACCCATGTGGATGTGTGTGTCTTGATAGCATCATTGTTAAGATCTGCACACAGCACAAAGCAAGAACAATATTTTTCTTAATCCCTGCCACCCTGGTAGATATTTGGAATAATTCCAAGTTTGGTAATATACACAGTGACCCAGCAGCCTTTTGGGGGTGGGGGCTAAAGTTAACGTGATACTTTGGAACATTTATCATATTTGTTGTACATGCTGCAGAGTGCCTGGATAGGAGAAAGTAGAGGGAAATGAATCTTGTAGACTAAAGTTTCTCACAGTACCATGTTTCTCAGACCTCCTACATCAGAATCATTACAGGGTTTGTTAAAATACAAATTCATAGGCATCACTCCTGGCATGTGTAGAGTTTCTGAGTGGTAAAATCAACATTTTAGCAGACTCCCTGGGGGATATAGTGCGTACCGAAGTTTGAAAAACACTGACCTACATATAGATTGTCAATTTTTCCTACATAACATTATTCCAATTTCTCTCCCCATCTGCATTTCCTCAATTCAATGAACTATTATTTTATCCGTTCCCCACCTTGCTACACCCCCACATATATGTGCGCACATGGTGATAAGAACCCAAAGTGTATTGGCACACCATAGGAGAGGCCCAGGATCTCCCTCTCTTTGGGCTGCTGCCTCTATCTCAGCATCCCACCTCCTCATAGGCAAATGACCAGGCAGAAAGAGGAACTAGCAGCAAATCTTAGGGAAGCTACACAGGACAGGTGCTTAGGCTGGAAAAGCAGCTTTGCTCCACTTGCTGGCCCAGGTTTCAGGTTGAGGAAACAGGCCAGTTCAGGAGAGGTTGATGCTGGTGGCAGGGCAAGATACAGATGGCAAGTTGGTTAGTGCCTTTGGGACTGTTTCTTCCCAGTTCAGCACAGACATTTACTACTGTAGGAAGTGAATTTCTCACTTCTTAAGCAAATTTGGTCCTTGGAAGAATGGACCACTCATTGTGCAGGGCTATTTTCTCTGCACAACGCAAAAGGGACAAGAGCATGGACTTTGGAGTTGGATCTAGCATTCAATTCCAAATTTGCCAGTTGTTAGCCATGTGGCTTGGACAACTATCTGAACATCTTGGAACCTCAATTTTGTCTTTCTGAAAAATGGTGTTGATAATCGCTATCATCGTAAGTTATACAATAAAGTATATAAAGCACATAGCATCATATTTCACGTAGGACTTTAATAAAGGATGGATGCCTTACCCGTGTTGTAGTTCTTGGTACAATAGCCTAAATCCTTTTCATCCCGCAAGATAAACTGGGGCAGAGTCAGCCCCTCAGCTACTTGGACAGCCGGAGCATCTTCCAGCCACTCAAATACGAGGTCATTCATGGTATAGCCAACTGTAAGTGACAGAGATGACAGAGAGCTGCAGAGTGTGGGTATTAGGGGGTAGAGATAGAGTTAGAACTGGCAGATGAGAACAAATAAGGGGTATGGCATGGGAATTTAGGAAGTACATGCTTTTCCTGGAAAAGCAAACTTCTACAGAGGGCACTTGATCAGTTTTCTCATAAGCCTATCCTAAGAGGGATGACTCCAGACTAATCTTCTACACAGTTATCAGGCTTGAAAAAAATAAATTATTTTGTTTAAAAAAGAAAATTATTTTAGCAGACCTAGAAGGTCAGCCAAGAAGGTTGGAAAGATGTCAAGGACCCCAGCTGGAAACATAGCTAAACCCCAAAGGAGTGAGCATGTGTCCTGACCACATGTCTAAAGCTGAGCCAGCCTCCAAGCCAGGGATTCTGTCTCTCTACCTCAGGGAAGAGAGCTATTTATATCCTGCCAGTCATGCATGGGACAATGCAAATACCACAGACTCCTAGCCAGGGCCTTAAAATGGAACAAACTGAGAGTTAATATATGAGCATGCCAGGTGACTACAAGTTAGCTAGCAGCTCATAAAGGCTCATGCTGAATATGGAAGCATTCACAGGAAAGGTGGGGGTAGAATCACCCAGGCTGAAGATGCACCACAGGGCCTTGACTCAAAGTCACTATCTAAGTGGCTAAATCACTTCCCCTTCAGTAAAATGGAGATAATAGTTCCTCTACCATTATTACAAAGCTGCTATGAAGGGTGATGTAAAACTGGATTTTAAAGTGGTTTTTAAACTTTAAGGAGATGCCCACAAAACATGTTCTGTATATCACTGTCATCATATACTGAAACAGCCTTACAAGCCTTCTTTCCTGAAGAGTTTGTGGATGTCTTCTGATCTTGCAGTCTCACATTGTCCAGGAAGTGGAGAAGGAACAGAAGTAGGTGATACCTGGGCTTGCCGTCCTTTGGCTCCTCTGCACTCTGGGAAGCCCATATAGGTTGACACCTCTGCCACAGAGAGAGCCTTGCCTGGCTTCTCTCTAGGCATGCTCCTCTTCCTAGAACTGTTGTTTCTTACTTCCTTGTGTTCATGGAAAATTAGAGTTCAAAGAGTCTCCCTGCCCTCCCCAGCACTGTCACTTTATGGATATCTTCCATGTCTTAACTCAGGACAAGTGAGGCAAAACTACTTCAGGCACTGTAAATGAGAACACAACTCAGAGAGAGAGGGAGCCCTGCAAATCACCCCTCACAGGCAGCACAAGAAAGTTTGGTACTTCCCATGCCCTAGCCCATGAAAGAGACACACCAGCAAATAGTGTGAGGATGGGAAAACAGCAGGTTGGGTGTCGGGAAACCTGGGCTTCTACTCTCACCTCTGCCAAGAACTGGCCATGCACTGATAAGTCCCTCTCCACTCTGGGTATCCCTTCTGCTATCTAGACTATCATGAGATATGGTTAACTAGCTATTTTTCTAGGATTTGTTCCGTGACTCTGCAGATACTTACAGCTTTCAAGCTGCATTGTACAGGTCTGGATGTCCATGGGGAAGTTCTTGAGATCCATTGGGCAGGACAAAATGAGAGTCAATCTGGTAGGAACAATAAGAAAAAGGGACATCAGCTTATTGGAGTTCAGCACCACACTGGGAACTCTCCTCCCACCCTTTTTAGCCTCTGTCTGGCTTCTTCCATTGAACATCAACTCTCCTGGCCATCCACCAGGTGCACCTTATGCTGTAGAGAACATTCCCATTCTTGAAAATGCGCAGCAACTTGTTATCTGTGGTCACCTCATGGAAGTTGGCCCCTTTCTCATTAGCAAAGAACAAGTCTGGCTTCCAGATAGAGTCCAGCATGGAGGGATCAAGGTCCAGTGAGTCATCAGGATATTCTTGGTAGGCCAAGCGTGGGTCATTCCACTGCTGCCTCAAGAAGACATTTACCCGGTAGTCCTAGAAAGGTTCAGAGATGGGTCCATCACAGGGAATGCTACTACTAGGGGTCCAGAAAGTATATATGGGTAAGAGGGCAGAGAAGATGAAATGCTAGGAGCATTTGGGGAGTGTTGGGACTAGTAGATATTTCCTTCTGGAAAAGGAGCCTACCTTGGGCTGATAGGGCAAAGACAGGAAAGGAAAAGGCTTCTATTTAAGCACCTACTATGTGCCAACTGATAGGTTCTGGCCCTAGTACGAATTGTTGAATCATTATGGTGGTCATCTAATATGGCTGAAGCCCTTAAAACAACAGCTTATCTTCCCAAAGACCACCTCCCCCTTCTTCTCCAACTCAGCCCAGGGTGCAACTTCCTTTCACCTGTCCCGCCACCTCAGGGAAGGCCCCGATCAGCACCTCAGGTAGATCTACACATCCTCCTCAAACCCCACCCCTGGCAAAAGGCCACAAAAGCCTCAACCTCCCTTTGTTCCCATTCAGAGAATTCTTTATCTTCCCCAAATTCTCTCCGTGTCCTCCAAGAAGAAAATGAAGTCCCTTTCCCCTTTTCCTTCTGCCTGTTTCTCTGCTGTGCCACCGTGGAAAACCTATCACCAACCTCTGCTAAGGGCTTTATTGTATGCCTTATCATTTAAATTTCACACCAGTCTTGTCAGGATGGAGCCATTATGATCTCCATTTTATAGATGAGAAACTGAGACAAGAGGAGATGTAACTAAGTCTGCCCAAAACAACTACTAGGTGATAGAGTCAGAATTTGGATCCAGGTTTCTCTGATTCCAAAGCCTATCCTCTGCATCAGGCTACTACACATTTGATCTCTGGTACTAAGCCTAGTCTGCCTTTAGCTGTGGAAGTCTGGAACTAAGGAAAAATGTTTTTCCATTCCCAATTTCAGATGTCCTGTGACTTTAGCTATGATCTGGAAACAAGAAGAGAGTAGTAGGTGGAGGAAATGCTTGCTGTATTCATGAGCTTACCCCATTTACACTGGAGTAGTAGTGTGGAAATAGAACACCCTTACCATGGTAGTCTCAGTAACGGAGCCAAAACTGTTGATGAAGATGTTGCAGGTCACGTTCACTGGTGGGCCTAAGGTTAACAAAGAACAACTCATTGACAGGGCATTCCAAGAAGCTGGGCTTAGTTTCCATAATTCCTTCTCTGAGTTTTACATAAGAACAGTGCTAGGAGAAGTCAGTGCCAGCTACACAGGCCCATGGGCAACAAGGAGACATAAGAAATAGCCCTGGACATCCAGCCTCCTTCACCTGGACAAGGCACACAGGCAGGGATGGATAGTATGCTTCTAGAGTGGAAAGGAAGGAGAGGTTTATGTAGGTCAAATGTTTCTTACCTTTAAAATTGGGCCGAATCCTGGCATCATATCCAGATGTTCTCCCCATAAGCTTGTCTAGGAAATCAGAGGGGGACATGAGCTGAGAACCCTTTGTCCCAGATTTGACATCCTCTTTTGCCAAGGCCACCCTGAATAGGAGAGTTAAAGAGGTCTGAAGACAGTTTGTATTCTGAATTTTTTAAATGTATTTGGTACAGGGTCTCACTATGCAGCTAGAACTCATAGTGATCGTCCTGTTTTCAGCCTTCTCGGTGCTGGGATTGTAGAAATGTGCCACTACACCTGATCTTGGTGGCTGACTCAGTGTACCTGGGAAGCTGGACCAGCACACATGTGGTGCCAGGGATCGAACCCCGGTCCCTGCACTTGCGTAAACTGGCACTTAGTCCACTGAGCTATCTCCCTGGCCCTTGTATTCTGAATTTATCATAGACACTTTCCATCCTCATCCCATCCAACCCTGGCTGGTGCTCTCATCAGGCAGTACAATAAGAATGAGACTCTGGGTGCCAGTTTGCAAACTGAGGACAAAGGAAAGAGCCATAAGCCAACGTGGCAACTCATAAATTATCCCAGCAAAGGGCTTGCACATAGATAGGATCTTTTTATACTCATGGTTCCCAATAAAATGGAAGTAAAGACAGTTATTTCCATTTTACAGATGAAAAACTGAGGTTTAGTAATGAATGACAAGGTTAGGACTTAAATATTGGGCTGAGGCCTCATCCAGGGTTCTCTTTCTCAAGGTACTTTAGAAGCACACACACACACACACACACACACACACACACACACACACACCACTCCAAAACTGATGTTTCACTGTAATGTTTTATTCACATGTCATAGGCAAAGATGGGAAAGGGCTCCAGGACAAATGGCATTCCTGAGAGTTACTGTTAATTGCTTGGCTTCATGTGAGACACCTCAGTATCTAAAATTCAACTTTTGAAAAGAGAGAGGCTTGGTTTCTGACATCTGTAGCAGGAAGATATCTGTTGAGATATGATTTAGCTCTAGGCTGTGGCCACTACTGACAGGTGATCTCAACTATCTAAGGAAGAAGATCCCTGTGAACATGTAAAAGCCTCCTAGAAGGCAAATAATACTGAGATTAACTACCATCTTTTCCCAAGTAGCTTGGTTTTGAGGCAGGTACCACTATGATTTGACCTGGCCTGGAAGCCAGCTTTGTTCTTCCTTGACAAGTTTCCCTCCAAGAGTAACAAAGCTCCTTCCACATGTCTCCTTACTAGGCTTACCAGTTAAAACATTGACCTGGGCCCAGAGCGCAACAAACCTTGGGAGGAAGATCAGAGCTCAGGACCAAGCCCAGGCTGTATTCCTGAAATTCTTCATGCTGCTCTGTCCTGCTGTCATAACCGTGTCAGGCATAATAGCCAGGTCCACTACTGCCATGGCTGTGGCTGCACTGTGGGGCTCAATAGCACAGTAGCTGTGGGTCCTAGTTTCCTTTGAGTTAGTGGCCCTTTCTTTTCCAGAATGTCCACAGACTAAACAGCAACTTGTAGAATAGTGCAAGGCATCACACTAAACACTTCGTGTAGTTTATCTCATCCTGCCTCAGTCTTGTAAGTAGCAGGATTATAAGCATGCACTATTGTGCTACATATTCTTGATCTGCAATTGGCTGAACCCACAGATGTGGAACCCATGGATATGGAAAAATGACCACATGTAGATGAGGAAAATAATGAACAGTGAAGTAAAATGACTTCATGGTTATATAGGCAATAAGTGATAAAGCCAAAATTCAAGCCAGAGTTACTTATTTGACAAATAAACACATCTGTCATAGTACATGATGCAAGCAATCCAGGGTGAACAAGGAACCAGAGTAGGGCAAGATCAATGGCAACCCCACTGTGGCCTCTCTGTATTCCTTAAGCAAGAGGAAGCCCCTACACTAGGTACAGAGGCCTCACCAGACCTCAGCAAGGGTGATGTGAGCAGGTGGTCTAAGCCATCTGTGACAATCTGAGGAGGCTGGGCCAAACAGAAGTGTGTGGTTTCACTGCAGGATGTCCATGCTAGCCAGGTGCTGCTGCTGCTGCTGGCCACCTGCCACCTGCCTGATGGGAGGTCACATGGCCTTGTACATGGAGAAACCAGACATGTCCATTGTCTTTAGCCTCACTTTTAGGTCACCTCTCCCACTAGTCCCAGTCCTAGGAATCTGAGTCAGGCTGTAGGTTCAGCTGTGTTCAGCCCAAATTCCCATTGTGGTCTCCTGAGGTCTCTTGTCTGAGGGACTACCTGTGACTGGAGTCACTGTGTATAGCCCCTTCTTCTGCTTTCATTCCTGGCAAATCACTGACAGAACACAGGAGGACCCAAAGCAGATGTTCTTTCTTATGCAAAGTCCTGGAATTGGGTGACCTGAGAACTCCAATTCAACTAGGTCCCTGAACAACCTTGGGCAGGTCACTCCCACTCTGTAATTTCCACTTACACAATAAACAACTTGGACTCAAGGTTCTCTAAGGGCCCATCTTTCTCTCATTACCTCCAGTCCCCAAGCCCAAGTGGGAATGGTGCCACTGAAGTGTGGCCCTTGAATCAGCCTCCCCTCCAGAAGAGCCACCAAGGCCCAGCTGGGTGCTCCAGGGCTCTACATTCTCCTGTCCATGACAAGAGCTGTGATTCCTCCTTAAGCTGCCTTTTGCTCCTAAATTTACTGTTCTGTTCTGCTCTGCCTGAAAACCAACCAATGAAGGCACAAGCAGCGGGACAGGAAGCTCTTTTGAGGCTCTCGAATACTGCTTGAATTAAGAAGAGGATGAGGATACTGTGGTGGCACTCACTTGTTCCACCTTAGATCTTGTATGACCATCTCATCCCAAGCCACGGCCATCCTTTCTGCTCTGTTCTACCTGTCAACCTAGACTGGCTCATAGTCTAACAAGAATGGAACAATTCGGGGGGCATTTACAAGGAACCCTAAGAATTCCTTGGCTGTAAACCCAGGAATTTGTCACCACTTAGTGCCCCCTGAGGGACAGTGAGCAGCCATGTGTGCACAGGCAGGGTGATTGTAGAAGGCCAAGGCCTGGGTAGCCCAGCTCCACCCTGGTCTTGGGGCAAATTCATGCTATCTGAGGCCCCTTGAGCAGATAGCTGACAAGATGTTGTTCTTATTTTTAGGGATCTGAGCAGTATGCTGCCCAGTAGGGAGAGAGAGTTGGGTCACAGGCTAGATGGCCCCCATTTCGGGCTCAGCTACTCAGCCCCTACCCTAGCCATGCATCCCTACCAGTCCCCAAGCCCAGAAAACTCTCATCCATGCATAAGCTCTCCCACCAGTACTGAGTCCCTGACATCTCCAGTGGTAAACTCCTGGGGCCTAATTGGGGAAGAGTGTGTCCTTCCCTGGAGCCCTCCAGACTGAGTTCTGTCTGCAAACTTAGAGGAAACTGTGCAAGCTCTCCCGCTCTCCCCTGCCCCCAACCAGTGTTTGCATGCACCTCCTTCTCACCCCCACTCAGCTCACCTGAGGAGGATCTGCCCTGGCAGGGTCCAGAGGAGAAGGAAGGAGAGGGTTGCAGGAGCAAGAGCTGTCATTCCACGGGGACTTTCTCAGCCTGGCGGCCAAGGTGAGGGGCTATCCCTGCAGGGACGCCAAAACTACAATGCCTTCCTCCAACTTGGGACGCTCACAGTGAGCACAAGGGCTGAGCTAGGAGTTGCTCGTGCTCTCTCCTGCTCTCTCTCTTCTTCAGTCTCTTCTCCTCTGCCCTGTCTTTACCAGTCGGGGCCAGAACTGTTCCTCTGGTAATGATCCTGACACAGATAACCCTAGCGGCTCTAGCTAAGGCTCGCCTTGGGCTGCGGAGGGCCTGTCGCCAGGGAGCTAGAAAAGATTCTCTTTGGGCAGCAATCACTCTCCAAACCCTGGAGAGTCTTGGAGGGAGGAGGAGGGAGACCAGTAGGAAGATGTTTCTTCCCTCCCACCTCCCCCTAGATGCACCCTCCTAAAGCAGCAATTTAAAGGTACAGTCGCCAGCGGCTAGAGTGTGGTTCGGAGCCTGTCTGTGTGCCACGTGCCAGGGAGGAGCTTGGGCTGCCGCTGCTGCTTAAGGAAAGCCTGAGGTGTTCTGTCCAGCCTCCAACTCTCAAGCTGGAGGAGTGCATGTAGGCGGTACTGCTGTCCCCCAACCAACAGCTTTCCTACTAGCCTAAAGCCAAGCTGGGGCCCAACTGTAAAGCCCTGTTGATTTTTATACATAAAAAGACCTCACATGAGTTAGGCAGAGCCCCTGGGTTTTCTTAAGCTGACAGCTTCAGGTTCAAGAGGGGAAGTAAGGTGGACGCTGACAGAAGAGGCAGCTTTTCCCCACCCTCTGCATGGGGGAACAGATGACAGAAGACACAGAAGAACTTTGAAGCCCTTCTATGTAATTAACCTGCCTGTCTGTCTATCTGCTTATCCAAAAACCCCTTCACCCTCATAGCTGTGCATTCTTTTTCCTGACTGCTTCCTTCCCTCAGTTCATCTCTGGGGCACTTGGAGCCCTCTAGTTCTCAGAATCCTTCTTTCACATACCCTTCCCAGCTTTGCTCATGGAAGAGAGCCCTATCTTGAGCAGAAATAGGGCAGAGCAAGTCCGGGATGCCATGGTTTGCTGGCTTCTGAGGAATCGTGGGCTGGAAAGCGCAGGGGCATAGAGGCTGCAGCAGTAGATGAAGGAGGGCAGAAGCTGATGGTGCCCTCCCTTGCCGGCTGCACTTTGGCTTGTAGTGTCATTGTGCTCTGCCAGCTGCATGTACTTTCTGGTCGGACTCTTCCTCAAACTTTTCTGTGAATCCCCTGAACAGCTCTCGGACTCAGTGACTTTCTCACTCCTTTCCTCTCTTCCTTTCCCACTGAAGTTTTCCTTCATTTTTCTTTTCTCTGCCTCAGACTCCCTGTTGCTTTTCTGTGCCTTGCTCTCTGTGACTGCATTCTTTTCTTCTCTCCATCACTTTATTTCTATTCTCCCTTTGGGTTTGTTTGTTTTTGATTGTTTGGTTGCTTTTTTGAGATAGAGTCATGCACTCTATAGTTCGTGCTAGCCTTGAACTCACCATGTAGCCCAGGCTGGCCTCAAACTCAAAGTAACCCTGAGATTATAGGCATACACCATCGTATCTGCCTCTGTTTTTTTTTTTTTTTTCTTTAGCTTCCTTATATCTTCAGTCTCCCAATCTCTCCTAAATTGTAGCAGTCTCCTACCAGCTGTATTGAATTTGAGTGTGTACAGAGATGAGAGGCAGAGGTAAGTGCCACTTTGCATGGATTGGTCCTAAGGTGACAGAGTTTCCCCAACCCTATCAGAGAAGGGTTTGTGGAGATTGAAAGCACTTATGTAGGAGCCCACTGGCTATATAGAAGGATTGATAAGAAGGTATCAATCTACATGTGGCATTGTGCAGCATGTCCTTTTTGCCTGTGTTATTACTAAGGAAGAAGAATTCTCAAACCACATGAAAGAAAAAAGAGAATTTTAAAAAATACTTGCTGAGGGCCAGGGACAGAGTTCAGTAGAATCAGTGCTTGGCTGGCAAACTCAGGGTCCTGAGTTCGATCTCTGGTACTGCAATCAATCGGTCAATCAATCAAAGGATACTTGCTGAGGGACCAGCAAGGATAGCTCAGCTGGCTAAAGTACCTGCTTAGGCAAGTGTAGAGACTGAGGTTTGATCCCCAGCACCACATGCTGGGCCATCCCCACCCACAGGGCCGGCTAAGCCAGTCACAGAGTACTCTTGTAATCCCAGCACTGGGGAGGCTGAAAAAAGGAGGATCACTATGAGTCCAAGCTGTGTAGTGAGAGCCTGCAACAAACAAACATATTTTTTTAAACAAATGAATACTTGCTGAAGTAGTGATGGATGAGCTGAGCTTCACTTGGGGCCGAGACTATGATGAGCCCTCCGTAATGCCCAGGTAGCCATGAAAGCAAACTACTAAGCATCCTTGAAACATCTTAGCTGAACCTTTACCCCCTTACCCTCCCTGCTGTTCCCTCTAAGCATCACAATCCCTATGTACTCTGTAGGCAGGGACCACCCTTACAGAACCCCTCAGAGCAGAGCCCAGGCCCAGATGCTAAGGGGTATACTGTCTCCTCTATGTAACATCTCCTCTCTGACAACCTCGATATTGCCACATCTCCTTCTTCAGCAGTTTCCCATTGCACTCAGGCTCCACCCCAAAACCCTGCATGATCTGGTCATGCTGCTCATTCCACTGATGTGTCTAGAGTTGACTATTCTGTCTTTCTGGTTCTGGGTATTTTGCCAAACAAGACTTCTTGAACTTTTTCTTGTTCTTTTTTCCCAGGACCATTTCCCCTTGTGGCGTCTCAGCACAGTCATACTCTACCACAGCTGTCACTTACATGCATCTCTCCCTATGTCAAGGGCTCCATGAGGACAGTGACACAATATCTACCAAATCCCCAATACACTACAGGCAGATAAGTAACCTTTGTTAATAGATGGATCTCAGCATCCAATGACACTTCCCTAAGCTTGCTGCCTCTGTATCCCTCTGGCAAAAAAGAATGGTAAATTTGAAGATCAGTCCAAGGTATTAGTAATAAGGAGAAATGAGGACACAGTTTTTATTCCCTCACCCCTTGGGTTTGTGGCGTCACAGTCATGTAGAATTCTTGGATAATGGAAAAGGTAGGCTCATGGGGATGGATCCACTTTTGTCAGGTCTCACATCCTTTGTGCTCTGTGAGATCCCTGAGTGCTGAGAGCATGGCAGGGTCAGCATCCTGAAAAGACAGATCCTCCCTTGTTGAGAGGATGCAGCAATAAACAAATATCTGACTGGCATGATGAAGTGATACAACTTCTGGGGGCAGACTCTTTCAGTGAAAAAGAGAAGAAAAGGGACAAAGAAGTAGGTGAGTTGCTGCTAGGAGCTAACACACCTCAAAGAGTTTCCTGCACTAACAAGAAGGCCCACACTCTCTGAAGTAAAGCTGAGCACACGGGTCTAGATGTGCATAATGTTATGTACAACTTTGTCACATAACCTTTCCCTCTTCTCTATCAAAGTATGATGTACATGAATTGCCACGTGCCAAAATCTTTGTACCTTTTCTGGTTCAGCAATGGGCTGCCTTGCTGGTCTGAAATCTGGCTTCATTGCAGTGCTGAGGTGGTACAGAAGTAAGTCTAGGCAACATGTTTTTCAGCATGAAATATATTATTTTGTCATGAAAAGCTACTGAGCTGCTAAAGGTGGATTAAATATACTTCCATAAATATTTCTAGGAAAGCATTCATTATGTTTCAGCACTATGCAGGGAAAATTGCAATCACACTCTGCTGAAAAGCAGGTTTCCTGAACACTTTATCTGACTAGCAGCATGCCTCGGTTGGGGTGAACATTATTTGTAAATCCAGTAACTTCTAGGATTGAATTTTTGTTGTTCGCACAGTATTGGGGATAGGAGCCAGGGCTCTGCCCATGCTACACAAGTACTGTATCCTGAGTTTAACCTTCTCCCTTTTTATGTTTTTAATTTTTAGATAGAGTCTTGCTAAATTGCCCTTGCCTGCCAAGAACTTATGGTCTTCCTTCCTCGGGCTCCTGAATGTAAGCCTCAGAGCTTACAGGGATATCTCACTGGGGCCAACTTTAGGGCTACAGTTTTTTTAAGGACAAAGTTGGAGAATCATCTGGCATTGCATCCAAGAACCAACTCGAATTACGCAGATGGTATTGTCCCTCTACTGTATATCTCATTTTTGAAGTAAAAGGTAGGCTAAGGGATACCTCAAAAAGCAGGCGATGTCTCCAATCTTAGGAATCTCTAAGATCTTTAGCTAAAAATCATTGGATGAAGAAGTTGGAGGAGTTTTGAAATATAACAGATACCTTTAACATATTTGCTGATGATAATCAGGGCCAATCAGTTGACATTCTAAGAAATAAGGATACTTTTTTTCTGTGCATGAATTTTTCTTTTCATGGCCATTTTCAACTTCTGAATGTATGACAGTTTACTTAAAATTAACAGTTCAACTTCTTGTGCTCAGGACATTATTGGCAGAAATATGAAGCTCTTTAGCCCTCTAGACTTCAGGGTCTAGGGTAGAGGGTTGCAGGAGATCAGTAGTGGTGGTGGCAGGTTCACAGTCCTAGATTCAGATGGAGGAAGAAGGAACAAAATCAAACATGTGTCAGATACATTTAATACTGTCTCGATTTTTGGAGAGTTACTGGTTCAAATTTGATGCTTTAAAGATTTGACTTCATCTTTTTTATGGAATATTTTAGGGTTTTCGGTTTTGCTGACAAAATCTGGGTTGTTTGAATGGGAAGGGGCAGTGGAGAGGTGAACTGAGCTCTTCAACTTCCTGAAAGACAAAACGGGTGTCAGCAGTGTCTCTGCCTTTGAGCAGTGCCCCTGCTTTGGCTGCTAGCTTCTATGTCCAGAGCACAACAGAGTGGAGGAGATCCAGGAACGGAAGTTGTATCAACTAGCATTCATGTATCAATCATGTTTCCCTTGCTGGACCCTCGAATCATTACTTATCCCATTAATCACTTTAAAATAAGCCATGCGGAATACTTTTATCAAGGTTCTCACAAAGTCTACACTGTCTGTCCTTGTCTCTTGGTCTCATAAGTCTGTAATGTTCTTCTTTGGGAATGATAGGACTATGTCATGCCTCTCCTCAAATATAAATTGTTTTTTTATTACCTTTAATAAGAAATAACAATGTATAACAATATGACAGTTTCAAAACACATTAGTAGTACATTTCAATACACTGCATATTGTTGTCCTATTAGTTATACAGAGCACAGGGTGTAGATGTTATAATTTTTCAAATCATTATTGGTACAACCAAATTTCTTCTCATCGAATTAAGCAAAAGTAGTTGTATACATAATCCTATGTTCAATAATCGCGGTGGGTTATTGATAAAACTGGTAATGTTGGAAACTGTTAATTTAAGCCTTTTACAGATCAGCATTCTAATCTAGCTTTCTGTGTTATGCCTTGTGTTTAAACTAAAAACATCATACCATAGTGATATCTGTGCACCTATGTTTATAGCAGCACAATTTGTAATAGCCAAATCTTGGAAACAACCAAAATGCCCATCATATGAAGAACGGTTGAAAAAGATGTGGTATTTTTATATAATGAATATTACTCAGCTATGAAGAATGATAAACTAGAAAACTTCATATATAAATGGATATATCTTGAACATATACTCATAAGTGAAATAAACCAGACCTACATGTATAAATATCATATAGTCTCCCTAGTGTAAGATCTCAAAAGAAGAAATAAAAATGGAGAGGCATAACACAGCTGAATGTAAGTCAAGGAGTTAAGGGTTAAACAATAAAGTGACTGCAATCAAAGCCATGCACTTATATACACAGGATAAATTGGTTTTTGATTGTTATCATGCTGATGAATAGCTTCTTCCACTGATTTGTAGATTGTGATAATCCATGTTGAGTAAGGAATGAAGTACTTACATAACAGAAGCAACAGGTCTTGGAAAATGAATGAATATTTACTGTACGGAATAAATCTAATTTCCACTAATTTATGAATGCATATATTCAACAAACATGTAATAAGTGAAAATAAATAATGGTTGTTCTAAGTGCCAGAGATACGATAGTGAGCAGAGCAAAAGTCAATGTCTCAGGTAATTTATATTCTAGTGGGTTTGAAATGTTCTTATTTCCTTCTCAGAGAAGACTTCTGCATGGGTTGCCACTCCAGCACCTCAGTGTCTCTCGCAGCATTTGAGCAAGGCATTTATTACATGGCCTGGAAAGCATAATAGTTTTCAGCAGTCAGAAACGAGTTTCATTTCCATCCATCACAGAATTTCCATCCTCTCAAGAAGCTTATCCTCCATTAATCCAAACCTACAAAATATACATGTCTAAATCTCATGATTATATCTGGTGGTGCATACAACTTTTTTTTTTTTTTTTTTTTTTGCGATACCGGGGATGGAATTCTAAACCTTATACTTGCCAGGCAGGCGCTTATGGTGCTGAGCTATATCCCTGGCCCTGCAAATGCTATTAAACACATTCTTCACTATGGAGTTAGGTGAGATTAACAACACTCTTAGTTTCAGGGCTTATCTAACTGGTCTCCAATTATTTATGATTCTCCTTCTGTCTCTTTCTCCTTCCTCTATCCATTTCCATTTTATCTTTAGGTCATCTTTCCGTCTAATTTCTTGTCTTGTCTCCTGTTTTGTTTTGTTTTTCTTTCTCTCATTTTTTTCTGGTATTTAGTACAAGGTGTACAGGGTCTCACTATGTAGATCCAACTTATAGTGATTCTCCTGTATTCAGCCTCCCAAGTGATGGGATTACAGGCCAAGGGTGTGCCACCATGCCCAGTCTCAATCATGGCATGGCAGGGATTGAATCTGGCTGCTGTGCTCTGCCTAAGCAGGTGCTTTCATCCTCTGAGCTATCTGCATGGCCCTCTTTTATATTTTAACTTGAATAAATTAAAATTCTGCTGCAGTAGGACACTGGATACTAAAGTATGAAAAGTTCAGTTCATGACCACATAGAATTATGTAGAAAGCTGAATTTGCATTAACCATAGCAACAATATAGATATAGTTAACTCTGCAAATTTTATATGCCTAGAATTATAACTTTAATAATATTAACAATGCATTAGCTTTGCACTACTGTAAGGGTCATCATCTGAGTATTCACATATGTTTGACTGCAGGTGAACACATACAGAGAACAAAAATTTCCTTTGTAATAAGAAGGTGATGCTCCTGCGGCTAGCAATTATTGTCCAAGTGTGTGACTATGGCTGAAAAAGTTGGGGTATGACGAGTTGTCTTTTTGATTTGTGGCTGCGACATGCACATTATATTAATGAAGCCCTTAAAATGAAGCGATTAACCTTAACTCTTTCTAAGTATCAGTAGATCTCAGTTCATGTCTAGAAGATAACTCTCTGAACATCCTGGTTAATAGAGACTCCACTAGGTACAGAGTGGTGGAAAGGCCACAGATTGAGTCTGAAATTGGACATAGGACAGACACTCAACTATTTCCTGACCACTAACTAAAAAATAAGAGTACTTTCATCATTTCTGCTCTAATCCACTTTGATTTTTACCAACTTAAAAACATGATACAATTGTGTTTTTTAAAGTAGAAGATGAGAATGGAAATACAAGGTCACAAGTACAGAAAACAACGATAATTCAGTGTTCTGGGTCTTCCTTTTCCCTCTTGTAAACTGGATTTCCCTAGTTAAAAGGAAAGGGATAATTAGAAGATTTGATTTCTGCTGTGCAGTTCCCACTAACTTCAAGAGGTGAGTAAAAAGTAAAAGGACAAATATCCTGCTTTGCAGGAGTCAGAGGATACTATGCAGGCTTTTATAGGAAGAAATTGCACTTTCTGTAGAATTTGTTCCATGGAGTTTGTACAGGAATAGGCCTTTTCTCCAAAGTTCAAACAAGCTGGCTATCAATTCAGGAGAAAATGCCAGGTAAGCTCCAACTAGCTGTGTCCAGTCAAATGACAGAGAATTAAATCCTTATATTTCCTTGAAATTAAAGGATAGTGGATAATTATCAATATCTCTATGGAATCTCTATGTATGTTGCCAGATTCAATCACTTCTTTTTGTATGAGGGTATGCGGATTTTGTTTTGTAAAGTTATGCCATGTATGGCTACAGTAGCAAACTGTAATCAATGAAAGGTACTCCTAAAAAGTCGCTAGAGATGCTAATCACACACAGGCTACTGTCAATCTCGGCAGGTCACACTAATAAGATTTTGCTCCCACTCACTCTTGCACTGTCAGCAACATCATCATTAAACACTGAATGTTGCTTTGAGAAATGTGACTTCTCTTTTCTGTCCATTGTTATAATCTTTCTGCAACCTTCACAGTATCTTTATGCCATGCATTACATCCCACATGTTCTATAATCCCTTCATTTTCCCAGTGTTGTGCCCACTGCTGAGTCAAAGGCAGATTGACTGCAAACCCAGAACTAGTCCTAATTGTGATCCAGCTTCAGAGAGACAAATAGGATGCTGAAGTCTTAATATTTTAAGGCAAGCAGTAGCACAGTGCCAAGAAATCTGCTCATTTTTTATCACCTTAAGCAAAACTACTTGACAGGCTGTGTTTTCTCCATGTACAGAATCAGGTAAGAACATTTAGAAGATTCAAATTATATAGATGGATATTTTAGTACTTCAGAGAAGCATCCAGGAGGAAAGTGAAGTAAAAGCAGGGGATCTCAGTTCATCATGAGTTACTTAAGGGAGAGAATTTGAGGTAGCTTCTGTTTTTATAAATTATTTTTTAAAAGAGACTACATATTAGAATTAAAACAGAAAAAAATACAAGTGATAGAAATCTTCATTTAGCAAAGTAATATAAATTTCACAGTATGTGTTGTAATATATAGTACTGTCTTCCAAACAGTTATTCACATCACTTGATATATGCATGGAAAATTGGAAAAATAAAGAAAAAAGAAAGAGGGGTCAGGGAGATAGCTCAGGGGCACAAGTGCCTGCCTGGCAAGTGCAAGGTCCTGAGTTTGATCCCCAGCTCCCCCAAAAAAGGAAAAATGAAATATATAAGAAACAAGTTAAAGCATTAACTGCCGCTTTCCACAGACCAGCAGAAATGTGCAGTACAGTTTTTCAAACCATTGTGCTTGCATACATAGATAAACCTCTTTCCCCCACTCCCTCTCCTTCTCTTCAATTCTGTAACCCTTTTCTTTTGAATAAGTTTATTCCCTTTTTACCAGTGTCTATTGTACCCTTCAGATTCCATTTTCTCTTTCAGGTTTGCACACTAAGGACACAATATGATGTTTGCACATACAGGTCTGATTTATTTCACTTAAGAGTATGTTCTCTAGTTGAATCCATTTACCAAAAAAAGACTCAAATTTATCCTGCTTTATAGCTGACTAATACACCACTGTATAAAAAAACACATTTTCTTATCCATTCTTTAGTTGATGGGCATCTGAGTTGTTTCCAGGATTTAGCTATGACAAATTATGCTGCTATACACATGTGTGAACATATATTGCTGTAGCATGAGGTTTTTAGTTCCTCTGGAAAAATACTCAGGAGATTAGTTGGCCTGAATAGGATCTCCAATTCTAGCTTTTGAAGGAATCTCCACACTGATTTCCATAGTGGGTATACCAGTCTGCACTCCCACCAACAATGCAAAAGGGTTCTTTTTACTTCATAGCCTTTCCTGCATTTGTTATTGGCTGACTTCTTAATATTAGCTATTCTTTCTGGAGTGAGAAAGAACCTCAGTGTTGTTTTAATTTGCATTTCTTGAATGACCAATGATGTTAAACATTTTGTCATATATTTATTTGTCACTTGTACTTCTTCTTCTGAGAACTATATTTTCATCCCAGTTTCCCATTTTGGATTGGGTCTTTGAGTTTGGGGGCCTGATTTTTTTATTTCTTCATATGTTCCAGATGGAAAGCCTTTGTCTTAGGGACAGTCAGTTATAATTTTTCCCAATTTGTTAATTTTCTTTTTACCCTGCTGGAGATTTACTTTGAAGTGTGGAAACTTTTCAAAAATATGAGATCTCAGTTATTGATTCTTTGAAGTATTTCCGATACAGTTTGGTTTTTGTTCATGAATTCTCTACCTAACCCTGTATCTTTAAGATTTCTATTACATTTTCAGAAGATTTAGTTTTTTATATTAATATTTACATCTTGATCCATTTTGAGTGTAGCTTTGAACACGGTGATAGCCATGGGTCTAGTTTTAGTCTTTGGCTTATAGAAAGCCAGTTATTTTAGCATCATTTATTAAAGAGTCCATCTTTCTTTGAGTGAGCATGTTTAGCCACTTTATAGTGTGTTTTCAGTTGTGTCTAAATTTTCTAATCTGTTCCACAGATCCACAGGTCTGGTTCTATTCCAGGACCATGCTGATTTTATCACAGTAGCTTTATAGTACAATTTCAGGTCAGAGATTGTGGTACCTCCTGCCTTTCCTTTGTTTTCCAGGATTGGTTTTGATATTCTGGGTCTTTTCTGGTTCCAAATGAATTTGAAAAAAGTTTTCTCTAGCTCAGTGAAGTAGACAAATGGTATTTCAATTAGGATTCAATTGAATCCGTATAGTAATTTTGGGAGTATGGCCATTTTCACAATATTGGTTCTTCCTATCCAGGAGCATGGGATACTTTTCCAATATGAATTATTTTTTTCTTTTCATGGCAAAGATTCTGTCAAATAGTTTGTTGGGATTCTATTTAACATCAAATAACAACCAGCTGTAGTCCAAGAGAAAGTGAGAGGTAAGCCCTCATCAGAGACCAAATCTGGGAGAAGCTGTTAGTCAGTGCTACAAAGATCAGTGCCCTGAGAGTCTTAGCTCACATTCATTGTGTTGACTGAATACTGAGCCTACCACAGACTCTAATGACCCCAAAGTCCCTCCTCACCTCTTTTCCCTAGGGGAACTATCCTATTCCTGTGGAGACTGGAAAGGCATTCTAGTTACTATGAGAGAGAAGTTTCTGACATTCTACAGTGTTTAAATTGTCAGAAGTAGAGAAGATGATTTGTTACAAGTTGGTGAAATTCACATTTATTTGATACGTTTCAGCAGACTGAATTTCTAGTTTTCATCTATTGAAAGTTTCATATAAAACCACCAAGATATACAAATGGCTAGATGTTATAGATCACATAAAAGATGCTCCTTCTGAAGGCCATAGTAGGAACCAGAAGAGTAAAGTGAAAGGGTCCATTAGATCCAGAGTCTTGGTGCAGAGCTTGGATTAGATCTCAGAAGATTTGATTCTCAAGCAAGCTATTTCCTGTCACATTGTTGCCTTCCACCAAAAATCCAAACTTGTACTTTGCTTTGTGCATTGTGATATTTCTCCTATTCCTTTTCCCTGTGCATACCTATCCTCTGCATGACTCCTTGCAGCTTTGAGCTCTTCCTAGTGGAGCACAGACCCAGGCGATAATCTAGCCTTGCTAGGTTTCACTTTGCAATAAACGTTCAGCAGTAGGGTCAAGAAGGTCTCTATATTAAGCCACATCAGCTAAATTATACACAAGCAGGCTATTTCTTCTACTATTTTCTCAATAACTCATTCTCCAAAAAACAGAGTGAGGAGAGAAAAAAGAGAAGAAGATAGGTAAGAGAAATCAACTTGATTAGATTTCTGGGCAATTTTTTTGGCACTGAGCCCTACTGAAGACATTTCTTTATTTCGTGGGACCACCTTCACTTATAAACTTGGGCATTGTCTCAGCATAACAATAATAATGTCCCAGCATCTTTTTTACCCAGTGACCTCATTAGCCTGGAAAACTAGTTTAGAACCAAATACTGTGATTTATTAACAGCTGGACCTACACTTTGAGCACAAGAAGTAAATGAGCTGGAAAGCACAGACAACCATTCCCAGGAGACAAGGAGACACATGGTGAGGGCAGTCTTGGGCCAGCCAGCCTCAGGGAACTGGACTTGGTATCTCCATAACCACCTTATCTCTGGAAAAACTTAGAACTAACCGTTTGTGTTAATGAAACTTTGTCACTGTGCAGAAATGTTTTGCTTCTACGAGCTTAACCCCTTTGTGTCAGGCACTACATTCACTTGTTGGTTTTGGTCAATTCATACATATTTCTTGAATCAGGCTCAGAGCTGCAAAATAGATAAGCAGGATATTTATACTTGACAGTCTCTGTTCAACAGCACAAGGACTCTGTATAATCTGAACAGTGGTTCTCATATGAAATGTTGATAGAATGTGTGTTGGGTGAATGTCAATAGAAAAAAGGTTCCCACTAAGGACTTCTCTACCACTTTGTTCCACTTTCTGCTCCACTTTTCCTGTGGACTCAAACAGAAGATACACATGTATATCCACATGTGGATGTGCCTTGACAAGGACTTCTTTACTAGCCAGACACACTTCATGTGATGATGAGTATAGGGCTTTCCTGAGCCCCATTCTTCTCATTCAATGAATCAAGGCAGATCTTCCTGAAACTTCTTTGAAAGTAGTCATAAATGGGCAGGATAGACTGCCTTGGTTCGAATACTTGCTGTGCAACTTGCAAAATCCTAACTTGCCTAAAGTCTCTGTTTCCCTATTAAGTGAGATAATACATAAGGATGTTGTGAGGATTCAAGTGAGAATAGACATAAAGCTCTAGAGTGCAGTCAGGCACATAGCACTCAGTGAATGAAAATTATTTTTTATTACTCTTGACCCAAGAGCTCTTCTTTACCTTCATTTTCTCTGTGGGCTAAAGTGGTTTTACTGCACTGTGTCACCCAGCTTATGAGGGGGAGGGATAGTAGAACACAGGATGTGGGCATTAGAGGATGCCCAGAGCAAAGAGCAATGTTTAGTAGGCCATTAGCAGCTGCTGCAGCTGCTGAAACATTACTGGATGAGGCTTAGCTCCTGGAAAAGAAACGAAAATGGAGGAGGGGTAAAGGGGGGCACAAAAGTGTGGGAACAGAGAGAAAAAAGAGGAGAGATAGTAGGGAGAAAGAAGGATAAGGACGTGGAAAGAAAAGGTTTAAGAGACATGGGAAGGGGCTAGGTTTGCTAAGGAGAAAGGAAATTAGAACATGAAGCACAAAGGAGGGAAAATAAAATTAGCACAGTTATTGAAAAAAGGAAGAAAATAAGAAATAATCATGTTTGGGGAAATCTTACGCAGAAAGGAGCAGGTGCTGGGAACCTTAGGAAGCTTGTTGCCATGGTGATGCTATATATCTTCTTTTCTGTTAGCCAGTGAATCTGTCAGCTGATAGATTCTGAGATCAGGGCTTCACCCTTGGTGAAGCATTTGTAATTTCAC
>PVKN010010949.1:0-22126 GCA_004027915.1 Capromys pilorides
GGGGGGGGGGGGGGGGGGTCACCACATTGTCATCAAACAGCCTCAGAATAGGGCGAGGGATGGGGGCTTCGCAAGCTGAGCCCCGTCCGAGCTACAGTTCCACTACTCTGGCTTTGGGATAGACCTTGAGCATCTCCTCATCTTTGAAATGAGAAAATATTTGCACAGCAGGCCTGCTGGAAGGATTATAAACGACATCAATAATAGTAAAGCTTTGTTGAATACCTATGTGGAGAACTTGAGCAGCCTCAGCAACAGTTCTCCAACCTCCGCTGTCAGCACTGCCGTGGGTGTGAACCCACTTCCCGCTCCTTTCTTCCACACTCCAGAGAGGCCAGGCAGTGACCTCAGCGTGGGCTAGGTAAACTCACCTGGGAGACCAAACTACCAAGTAGGGCTGGGCACAGGGGCGTTTCTATGTACTGATTGAGGCATGGAGACGCACCCTGAGGACTGCGCATGCTCCTGCAATTCAGGGACTCCCTCCAGGCAGTTAGCCTGGGCGCCTTCGCTGCAGTCGCTGGAGCCCTACCAGGTCAGTGCGCAGCGCCCCCGACTGGCCTCTCAGAGCCTGCAGAAACCCACGCATCCACGCTGCCTATGTACACGCAGCTTCATCACCTGACATACAGAAAGCCACCCCGAACACTTAGAGTCTTTTTGGCTGTGTTTTTGTTTGAGACAAATTCTCACTATGTTGCTCAGGCTGACCTTAAATTTGCTTTGTGGCCAACACTGGGCTCAAGGTCGTAATCCTCCTGCCTCTGTTTCCCGAGTGCTGTGACTACAGGTGAGCACAAGTTCCATTAGGCTTAAGGAGGAGCAACAGAGGTAAAGCTGACCTAGTAGCACAGTGAGAAGGTCACGCGCCTCCAGGCCCAGGGAGCACCGCTCAATCTGAGAGAGCTTGTCTATGCTCAGTCCGGAACCTCCATTGTGTTATTCGAACCATGTCCCATGCAATCCAAAAACACATCAAAGTCCCACAAAATCAAAGCGCAATGACCGTTTGCCATCTCCAGAGCAGGCTCTGCGTTCTCACCTCTGTTTTCCAGATGGTAAAGCTGACAGAAAAAAGTGAGAGAGCCCGAGCCACCAGGCCCCAGAGCCGCCTGTCATTGGTGGTGCGGTTCCAGCTGGCACAGTTTTATTGCTTTAGGTTATTTTGGACAGATGAAGCAGCAGTGTGGTGCAGCCCTGACCCAGGGTCTCCTGCTTTTCATCCGTGCCTTCTCCAGCTCCCCTGCCCACGCCTGTGCCTTGGCACCTGCCCCTGCCTTTTGCAATTTGTTGTGTCTGCCAACACTGGCATAAGAACAAAGATTATAAAATAGAACCATTACTCAGCACACAGAAGATGACAGAGAAGGGAAAAATACCTACTTGAAAAGACTGAGTGATTATTTCCTCTCTGGAATGAAATTATGTAAATTCATTCACAGTAGGAAGGGGGAACTATGCCCTTGGGAGAATGAAGCCAGCTAATTTTAGCTCGATCTGCATTGCTAGTATAATAACATCTTCAGTTCAGAGAGTGGAGGAAAGATTGACCCAAATGCACGTCGGAAAAGGCCGCGGCAGAGCTAAGCTCGTCGATGCCTATGTTGAGCATTAGCAGGTGGGCTATGCATACCTGGGGTCACATGGGACTTGGACAGGTGATGTTTCCTTCCACCTTCCCCGTGCCCACCCCACTTCCCTGTTCTCCCCACACCCTTGCATGGACAGGCAGCCATTCACCTGGCTTCCATGAGGAGCTACAAGAGGCGCCATGATTCAGCAGACAAAGTGGCAACAGAATCTGCACCTGGGACCGGCCCAGACACTGACACCTCCTGGTGTTTCCTGTGACATGGGAACTGCTCTGGGGTTCCTGATGATCTGCAGTAGTTATGTGTGTGAGCGATCCAAGGAAGCAACCTCCCGGAAGGGCGACGGTCCCGAGGGCGACTGCTCGTCCTCACAGGCCGTCCTTATTGCTCATTCGTCTTTCCATTCATACAGAGCGCTGGCCCAGCAGGGCAGGCACGATCGCAAGGATCAGCTGAGTAGGCCACAGTTTCTTACAAGGGGCTCACTCTGCTGCAGGGGAGGTAGAGCTAACAGCCAACTTCAGTTCAGGGGAGGACCCGATGAGTGGGCAGAGGGGCTCTGTGGAGGACACGCTTCATTTTCATGGAGGGCTGCAGGAAGCATTGCCAGGGAGAAGATTTTTGGCTGGAAGGGCAAGATGTTGCCCAGCAAGGCTGGGCAGGAAGAAGCTCTGAATGGGAGCAGCAGGACAGTGAGTAAGCGAGACAGGAGCTGAGACCAGGTCTAGAGCTAGAGACCTGAGGTCCCCACTGAAAACAGCACGGCCATGAATCAAGACGTATATTCTTCTAATGCTATGACAAATGTTAAGATAGTGTTCTCAGTCAGGCAACAGAAAATCTTATGCAATGGAATATTATTCAGCCACAAAAAAGAAGAAAATCTTGTCATTTGCAACAACATGAATGAAAGTGGAGGACATTTTGCTGAGTGAACTAAGGCAGACACCGAAAGACAAGCACAGCATGATCTCCCTCGAATGAGGAACCGTGGAAGGCTGATCTCCTAGAAGTCAAAAGCAGAGTGGTGCGCACCAGAACTGGGGTGTGGAGGATGGGTGGTGAGAGACCCACAGGGTGTGGTGCTGCTCTTAGAAGGAGGAATAAATTCCAACATCCAGTTGCACAGGAGTGTGACACACTTAACAACAATTATAGCACAGGTTTCACAATAGCTAGACAATTTTGGTCTCACCACAAAGAACAACAAATGTCTAAATCGATGGATAAGCTGATTATTCTGACTTGATCATAATATAAGGCATGCGTATGTTGAAACATCACATTGTATGCTGCATAATTATTATGTCAATCGAAAAATAAAACAAAAATGTGAACTTGACTTAGCCTCCCCCCAAACCCAGGGAAAGGACAGTGGGGACGTTGACTTTTCTGCCCTGGGCTCCTTTCCCCTGTCACATAGCAGGTATGTCAGGTCTCCTGAGCTAGGGTGACAGTGGGGAGGGGTGGGGCAGGTGGCAGGAGAGGACAGGCTTCGCACTGTGGGTAACTGGATAAGGCTACAGGGAAGACGTGGCGAGTGCTGTGGGGGGTCCTCAAGCCCCTCCTCACTAAGCGGAGGCTAAAGCGCCATGCCCACTCTGTTAACTTCTCTTAGGCTTTCATAACTTCAAACAAGGTAAGGGATCAACAGACAGCAGCTTCTGCTTCAGGCCTGGTATGAACTGTGTCCGTGAAAGTCCCTCTGCCACCCAGCACCTTCAGAAGAAGTACGTTGATGCTTTAGGAAATGGCAGCCACCAAGAGCCTTTGTTTAACACCTGTCAAATAAAAAGTAGACATCATAAGTCTCCAACCCTCGGCTCCTAGTAGATGCTCAATAAATTACTGCTGGGATGTTATCCTTATTCTTTTCTTGTGTCTTCCACCTGGCAGATGAGAGGAGACTTTCCGAAAAGTTACAGCAGATGCCTGTTCAGATGCATTAGAATTCCTGTCTAAATATTCTCCACAGTCAACACATGTAGATTTCCTACAGCCAAATTTTTGTTAATTTTTCAACACTGTCAGATTTGCCGCAAGTGAAACCACATGCTTGAGAACCACAAGCAGATTCTAAACCGTCTGAGGATGGCACAGCCAGAGGCTGCTGGTGACGCCCTGGCATCGAACTCGAAGCAGGAGGTTCTGCCAAGTCGCAGGTTGCTTCAACACAGTGTCACTTTTCAATGGAGAGAGGACGCAGAGAAATTTTAAAAAATGGCTTAGAGACTTCACTAAAAACCTGTTTCTATCAGTTATTCGGAAAACGCAGAGTTAGCATGCGAATTCTCTCTCTGCTGTTTCTGAGCTTGGCAAAGCAAGATTTGGACTTTCCTGAGGACCAACTGACTCAAAACTCCCCAGCCCTCCAGCAAAGCTGGGCCGATGAATTGCTCAGACTCCGTGTTTGCGCGCATAACGTGCATGTGACGCTCACCTCCTGCCCCTCTGTGAGGTCGGGGGGCGATGAGGTTTCCCTGCAGAGAGAGCTGAGTGTTTTGTTTTTCTCCTGGAAACACCAGGGAACCCCAGCGGCTTCCAACCCACGATCACTGGGCTGAGGCCCAGGGGAAGCAGCTCCTTCTCCAGGGCAGGAGGTGGCTTGAGCGTCTGCAAGGACAGAGCCAAAGCTTTCTCCTCAACCCACTGAGGGCCTGGGCCCTGCCCCAGCTGACCCCCATCTCCCTTGCAGCTCAGTCCTGCTCCCCCAGCCCCTCATCAGGCCCCCCCTCCACAGAGGGCTGTGCTGCTCCTTGTCACGCCAGCACTAGACGCGGCCTGGTGCTCAGCTCCTGGGCCTCGCTCCTCTGCACCCCCTATTGCTGCAGGGGCTGGGGTGTTACCTACGGGGCCTCACTCCTGCCTCAGCACGTTTGTGCAGTGAGAGATGAAACCCTGCTCAGCGTGATCAGAGAAGCGAATCGACTCATCCCAAAGCGCGTGAAGCCCTCAGACCTAGAATTCCTGCCGTGACCCCAGCACTGTTCCCTACCCTACCAGAGCGGCCTGAGTCGCCATCTCCCATCCCATCACCAGGACCCACTCAGAAAAAGAACCGAAAGGAAGACTGTCCCTGGTAATGCTAATGGAAAGTAATTAAAATACATAAAAATATATGTGGGGTAGGGCCGGCCAGATCACTCAGCGGACTAAAGCGCCTGTTTAGGCAGAGCGCAGGCCGGGGCTAGATCCCATACTTGCGGTGCCGGTCTGCCCCAGGGGTGCGCAGAGGCAGCGAATGGGACGTGGCACGCACCGCTAATCCCAGCACTTAGGAGGCTGAAAACAGGAGGATCACTACGAGCCCGTGTAGTGAAACCCTGTGGACCCTGTACTAAGTCTATGCGTATGGAGTGATCCTTCACGTGACCTGAAGAATCCGTAATAGCTTGTACGCAGAGCCCACCCTCCAGGAGGAGGTTACAAGATGTAAAGAAAATAGCAATTAGCAATATCACTTTGGGAAGTTTTTCTACTGAAGTTTTTTAAATTATCATACGGTTTGCAACATACATTTTTAACTAATACAGGTCCACTTTCAAATTACAAAATACTGCTTTCTGTGAAACATAGATGCCTTATTAACAAATATTTCCAGTTCACCCATCTATCCCCCACCGCCTTGCTTTTAGACACTTGACTTACACATGTGATATGGTAGGGATTTTTATGTATTGTTACATATTTTTAACAATCAGTTACCTCTAGATAAATTAAGAATGAGAAAAATAAAATGTTTTATTTTACCTTCATTTCTTCCCCTTCCAACGCTTTTTACTTTTTACTTTTTTATTTATTTATTTATTTATTTATTTTTTGAACAGAGCTTCCCTATGCAATGGAGCTCGGGCTACCTTAACTCGCTTTGTAACCCTGGTTGGCCTCTGACTCACAGCGATCCTCCTGCTTCAGCCTTCCAATTGCTAGGATTACAGGCATTCGCCACCATACCTGGCCTTACCTCCTTTATGTAGACTGGAACTTCTGATGTGTATAATTTTCCTTTTCCCTGAAGGATTTGCTTTAATGTTTCCTTCCTGGAAGGTCTTCTGATGATGAGCTAGCTGCTTCCATTTTTTCCTACCTAGGAAGTTCTTATTTCTCTTTCATACTTACACAATATTTATGGAAGATGCAGGATTATAGATCGGTAGATTTTTTTTCTTATGGTGCTTTAGATATTTCATTCTATTGTTTTCTTGTTTGTGTAGTTTCTCACGAGAGCATTACTATAATTTTACTTTCATTCCTCTTTAGGCGAGGCCCTGCCCCGCACCAGTTTGCTCCCAGCGTTTCTCTTTGTCTTTGGTTTCTGTAGTTTCACTGATAAACTGCACAAGGATTTCTCAGTGTTATTCTGCTTGGCGTTCTCTGAACTTTCCAGATCTGTGGTTTGGTGTCTATCAACTTTAGAAGATTTTTGCCATTATAACTTCAATTATCTCTTCTGTTCCCTAATCTCTTTCTTGTCTTTCTGGTATTCTAATTATTACTTGCACCTTTTGAAATTTTCCCATTGCTAGGTATTCTGTGTTTTTTCCATTTTTTTCTCTTTACGTTTAAGCTCAAGAAGTTTTAATTCACTAATTCTTTCATGCTCTGTGTCCACTCTAATGATGAATCCATCAAAAGAACTCTCAATTTCTACTATAATTGGATTTTTATTTAACCCTTTATTTCCTTTGATTATTACAGTTCTTGTCACTTTGCTTGCATCTTCAATCTCTTCTTTCTTTAATTATGTATTTGTTTGGTACATGGTCTAACCACACAGTTCAGAATCCTAGTGACCCTCCTGTCTCAACCTCCCCAGTGCTGGGATTATAGGCATGTGCCACCACGCCTGATTTCAGTGGCTGCCATAGTGCACCCTGGGTTCTGGAACTGGCAAAGCATACGGTACCAGGGATCAAACCCAGGTCCTTGTGCTTGCCAAGCAGGTGCTTAGGCCACTGAGCTATCTCCCCAGACCCTTTGATCTCTTCTTGTATCTTGTCTGATTTTTTCTTTAGAGCCCTTAGCATATTAAGCATAGTTATTTTGTTCTTGGCTTGATAATTCCAACATCTGTATCACATCTGGGTTCCGATATTTGTCTCATCAGCTTGCATTTTCTCTTGAACCATGTTGTGCTTTATAATGTTTTCTTGGCCTGGTGAGATAGCTGAGAGGTCTGAAGCACTTGCTTAGGCAACTTAGCCAACCTCAGGGACCACGATTCGATCCCAGCACCACATGCTGCACCAGTTGGGGCTGGTGTAATGCATGACACTAGGTTGCCTAGCAACTGATAGTTAATCTTAACCAGACAGGATGTTCATCTCAGGAGTGAGGTAGCTTATTTGCTTTAGACACTGGGCCAAGTCCCACCTACACCTATTTAATCAATATCCTAGCTTTGTGGCTCCCAACATATCCCCCTTTTTCATTTTGGTTTGTCAGAGATGGATGGTCCACTGCAGTTAGAGAAGCTATATTTGGATTAGTCTTTACAGTACCTTTTCTTACTAGAAGCCAGTCTACAGATTGTAGGTACTCGAATTCAGCAAAATAACATAGTATAGTCCAAGAGTCCATAATAGTAGTGGGTTATCAGCAGAACTGGTGATTGTCAGAAGTTGTTGAATTGAGCCTTTTACAGAACAGCGTATTAATATAGCTTTACTTTTTATATGTCATGGTTATACTTTTCTGATGGATGGTTAAGACCAAGTTAAAACAAGACCTACATAAGTAAAAATATAACTTTTATATCTGACAAGGTCAGTCAAATTCCCTCAGGATTTACCCTGGAACCACGTACAGCACCTTGTAGATCTTTTGTCAGTGTCAGCCATCTGGGTGAGTCATAGCCATTGCTTGACCAATTTGCTCTCTGCAAAAGCCTGAAAGAATTTTTTTCTCTTTAGGTGATGCTCCTTAGGCACACTATACATCGTTGATCACTTTCGTTGGTGGCCCTGTAATCTCCTTGATCAGAAAATTTGGAAAACCACTGAGTTGTAAGAGGTCACAGCACAGGTCCTCTTATGTCCTGAATCCTCACTGACCTTGAAGGGCTAGGGCCAAAATATTAGCTATCCTTGTAGCCCCTCTGTTTCTCTAATTTTTGGTCTGTAAACTTTAGTTGTTAAACATTCAGAAGAAAAGCTTAATGATATTATTACCCTGCAACAGAGGCAGTTGAGCTTAACATCACTATCTGTCTGAATATGAAACGCCTTGGACATAACATGGAGCTGTTATTTTCCAACAACCATGGATATTCTAAATTTTAAATCCCTATAGAATGTGGAAAATGACCACTTATATATTTTTATGGAGAAATTTAGAAATCAAATGATATACAACATTGTAACAGGACAATCCTATGACATTTTTTTTCTTGTCTCTTGTTTTCTTTTATTACCTTTTTTAAGATAAGCATTTACTTTAAAGAGAGTGTAGTGATAATTGACATGACATTAGAAGCAGTACACATTTAGAAGACCAAAATGACAGGTATTTCAAGCATGGTTTTAGTATTCCACATTGCTATTCTCAGTTCAGTGAGAGAGTGAACTGGCTTCACAGTCGTTTAGTCGCTTAGTTCACAGATACCAGCATATAGAGTTAGTTAGGGTGAGAATTCTACCCATTAACTGCTTTTTTCAAAAACCTGATAGAGATTCTTAGGACCATTGCCTTAGCTATCTTGTTTATATAAATGTGTGGTTTTACTCCTGCCATATTTCCCAACTTTTCTTTTTCTCCTTTCTTTCTTCACTGTTTAATCCTTAAGTTCTCGCTTTCCATTTCACTGTATTATACCTTTCCATTTTTTTTTCCTGCTTTTGACTTTTTACACGTGGGAGACAATATGATATTTAAACATGTGGGTCTGATTTATTTCACTTCTGAGCATATCTTCAAGTTTCTTCCACTTAGGCTTTGAGTTTATTTTTCTTTATAGCTGAGTAATATTCCATTGTATAAAAACACCACATCTTTTCATCCATTCCTCAGATGATGGGCATTTTGGTTGTTTCTAAGATGTGGCTATCATAAATTGTGCTGCTATAAACATAGGTTCACTTATACCACTATGATATGATGTTTTCATTCTTTTGGGAAAATTCCCAGAAATGGGGTAGCTACATTGAATTGGATTTCAAGTCCTAGTTTTTTGAGGAATCTGCACACTGATTTCCATAATGTTTGCACTCGTCTACATTCTCACCAGTAGTGAAGGGTTCCTTTTTCTCCACAGCCTCTCCAACATTTGTTGTTGGTTGAGTTTTTTCTTTATTTTTAAATTTTATTTATTTATTTATATTTTTAGGGAAGAATCTACAGGGTGTTCAGGGTCTCACTACTAGATGGGACTCATAATGATCTGCCTGTTTAAAGCCTCCCAAGAGCTGGGAGTACAGGCACGTGGCACCACACCCAGTTTCAATTGCTGTCTCAGCACACCCTGGGGACAAAGCTGGCACAACAGGTCCATGGATTGAACCCCCAGCCTCTGTGCCTACTTGCAGGTGGTTTAATCCACTGAGCTATTTGGTTGATTTCTTTATGGCAGTCATTCTTTCTGGGGTAAGATGGTATGTCAGTATTGTTTTAATTTGCATTTCATGAATGGCTAGTGATGTGGAGCATTTTTTTCATGTATTTATTTACTCCTTGTATTTCTTCTTGAGTAATGTGTGTTCATCATGGATGCCCATTTTTGGATTGGGTCTTTAAATTTTGGGGCCCTAATTTTTTTTTTCTTTAGTGCCTTATAAATTCTAGAGAGAAGACCTTTGTCTGAATGTTTATTAGTTAAGATTTTTTCCAAATTTATGGGTTGTCTTTTCACTCTGTTGATAATTTCTTCAGACATGCAAAAACTTCTCAATAAGAGGAGGTCCCAGTTGTTAATTCTTTTAGGTATTTCCTGTGCAGTGTGATTTTTGTTCATGAATTGTTTGCCTACCACTATGTCTTCAAGATTTCTACCTACTCTCTCTTCCAGAAGATTTAGTGTTTCTGTTTTAATATTTAGATCTTTACTCCATTTTGATGTTAGTTTAGCTCATGGTGATAGATTTGAATCAAATTTCAGTTTTTGGCATATAGAGAGCCAGTTTTTCCAGCACCATTTGTTAAAGAGGCTATCTTTCTTCCAGTAAGCATGTTTGGCCACTGTGTCAAAGATAAGATAGCTGAGTATGTTTGTAGTTGTATCTGCATCTTCTAATCTATTCCATTGATCTTTGGGTCTACTTTTTCCAATACCATGCAGATTTTATCACAGTGGCTTTTGGAGTAAACATTCTAAAAATAACTATTGATCATCTTCTGAATTTCCACAGGGTCTGTGGTAGTTTCATCGTTTTCATTCTTTATTCCTTGAATTTGAGTCTTTTCTTTCTTCTTTTTGATGAGATTAGCTAGATGCTTATCAGTTTTATTTAATCTTTCAAAGAACCAGTTTTGTGATTTGTTAATTCTTTGTATTGTTTCCTTTGTCTCAACTGCATTAATTTCTGCTCTAATCTTTATAATTTCCTCCCTTCTTTGGACTTTGGGTTTAGTTTGTTCCTCTTTTTGTAAATGTTTGGGGTGCAGCATCAGGGTATATATTTGTTCCTGTTCTGTTCTCCTAATGCGTGAGTTCACAGCTATAAATTTGCCTCTAGGAACTGCTTTCGTTGCATACCATTAATTCCATTTAATTCTAAAAAGCACCAATGATATTTTTCCTTTCATTGTCCTAAGAAAATAAAACAAAAAGTCAGGAGTTCTCTGGTGTTTCCGGGAAAAACATCTGTATATTGCATCTCCTAGCCCAACAGTGGTGAACCTTTGGCATGCATGCTGCAGCAGGCACACACAGTCCTCTGTTGTCATGCAAGCAGAGAAACCACAGCATTACTCCAGCAGCCAAGAACTGGACGGCAATGCACAGAGAGGCCATGTAGATTCTCAGAAAGAAGAAGTAGTGCCTGGCAATGTCACGCTGCAAGACTCACTTGCTGTGACCCATCTGGGCTTTTATATGGCCAGTCAGTGTACTGCTAAGGAGTCTAACATATTAAATTTTATTAACAAAATGTTAGGTTTGAGTTTTTGAAAAATTGTAATTTAAGATTTAGCAAAGAGGTATTTGCTGCAGTTCTTTAAAGGGTGTGCTGTTTCTCTGGCATATTTTAAACTGAAGCATCAGATTCAGTTTTTTGTGATGAATTTATGAAAACAACAACAAAGATATATATTTTTTTTTCTTGGACTGGCTGTGATTTTAACAGAAGCCCCCACATGAAGGAAATGGATAATAGAGCCCATAGGGGCCACGTGAATGCTCAGAAAGGAGCACTAGTGCCAGGCAATAATGCCCCCTCCACACACACTGATGGCCAGCAAACTGAACATAATCCCCAGCTGAGGATCATTGCTGTAGATTTCTGGTTTGGGGAGTATTCAATTTTTTAATGCTAACTAATAATGTTAGCTATTTGGAGTATAGAGATAGATTTGCATTGAGTATTTCTTGGTTTTGAAATTTTTGCATTTTTGTAGACTCCAAGTCTTAAACACTAAAAATGAGACAATAAATAAATAGCCAAACTGAAAACAGACAGTCAAAGGTCATTCCAAGAGGCCTGGACAGAGTCACTTGGAGTGGTTGAATGCAATGAGTAAGTATTGCGTGTTCTGTGTAATGAAAGCATTGTGTGTAAGATATCACATGCCAGAAGCACTTGGACATCAACCACAAAATGAAACTGAAAAGACAAAGCTTCTAGAAGGGAATTGGGGAACTATACAGTATTTTAATTTTGGCAACTACCTTTCTAAAACAAATCATCTGACAACTACAGCTTTAAAATTTCACTGTGTATATCAAACCATGGCCAGCCCTTCTCTCATGAGGATTTTATCAAAATGGTCATGTTGTCTGGGAGCAGCTCCTTTTTCAATGATTTCCCAAGCAAGAATAACATTATGCAATGCATTTCTGAGATGCCACTTATGATAAATATTGATATTCAATATCAAGTCTTGTGCATAGCAAATGATTTCAGTCAGCAGCTCACCACTGACTTATGAGGGCAGCCCATTACTTTGTGTGCTTGGATGAAAGAGACAAATAATCACGCAGGGCTAGCAGTGATTTTGCATTATGCTGTTGGTGACATTATAGGACAAAAGCTGAGGCTACTAGTGTTTGCCTGGAAGAATACAAAGGACAGATATCTATAATGCTGTGCTTGAGGTTTGTTGTCGCAAGATGTGAGAGCAGAAAAAGTGATTTTACTTAGGAGATGGTGCACTTGCGTAGTGGGGGCAACATCTGGCGGTTCCGTACAGTTCCTTGTTAAGGAAGCAAAAAATCCAGTCACTCAATCTCATTGTGTGAGACATTACGAAACTCTTTGTTTCAGGAAAAGCAGAAAAAATTAGACAATATCCTCAAAGATGTCACAAAAATGGTGAATTACATCATGGCTCCCATACTCTTAATTTTTGACAGTTTTAAATATTTTATGATTGAAGGGCTGGGGAGATAGCTCTGTAGCACAAGTGCCTGCCTGGCAAGTGCAAGGTCATGAGTTTGAACCCTGGTCCCATAAATAAATAAATAAATAAATAAACATTTTATGATGAGGTTGGGGTACAGTATAATACTTTAATTATGGACAATAATGGTCAGTGCCTGAGGGTCAGTTCTGGAGAGATTTGGGGTTTGCTTAGATGAAACAAGGCTGTTTATGATTGAAAAAGAGTAGGAATATCCATAGCTCACTGATATGGCCTGGTTTAACATTCTTATGTTTTTTAAAGATTTTACACTACACTTCAAGGTACTGAAGAAAAAACTATAAGGTATAGGAAAAATAACAGAAAAGATGTTCTTTGGGCTGGCCAAATAGCTCAGTGGATTAAAGCACCTGAAAGTAGGTAGATCCCCAGGCCTGCCATGCTGGCCCTGCCCCTGGGGCGAGCTGAGATGGCAATTGAGACTGAGTGTGGTGGTGTGTTACAATTTGTGTATAGGTGTCCCGCCAAAGCCTCATGCAGTCATGGGGTGGCTTCTGGAATTTGTAATTGATTATTGTGGAAATGGGTGCTGCCCCTCCCCTGGGGCAGGTGATCTGCATTTCAGTGTAAGGAAGGAAGAGAAGTTAGCTGCTTGAGCAGCTGCTAGCTCTCTCCCTGTGCTCTTGCTCTCAGCTGCCACCATGAAAGGTTGGCCTCTGCCATGTGCCTCTGCCTTGGAGCCAGCTGAATATGGACTGAAACCTCCAGTAACTATGAGCTAAACAAACCTTTCCTTCCCTCATTTTGAGTGTCAGGTATTTGTCCCAGCAATGAGAGAAGAGTAACTAAGACAGAATTTGATACTGCAGGAGTGGGGTCATTGCTGTGACTAAACCTGACCATGTGGATCATGAGTGTTTGGAAATGACTTAGGGAAGGCATAGGAAAGGTTTGGAGACGTTGCCTACTTGTGAAGAGCTGGAACAGCTCCGGCTCTTCTGTAGGGGAGATTCTGGTCAGAGCTCAGACCAGAAGGCTGACAGAAAGCCAGCCTGTAAATACCACTCTGGGGAGATTTCTGCTGAGAAGGACTGCATTGATTGTTGAACTCCAGATCATTTAGGTTTTGACTTGGCAGAGAAGTGTTTTGCATTTTGCATGTGTCCAGAGATTCTGCCTGAGACTGAGTTTAACCATAGTGGACTGATGAATCTTTCAAAAGATATTTCAAAGCAGCCAAATATTGGGGTGGTGGCATGGTTTTTACTGGGGGCTTTTAGCCAAATCAAGAGTGAGGAGCTCAGCAGGATGGCTCAAAATGTTGTGAGTTTGGCCAGAAAGGAAGCACCAATAAAGCTGTGGACTGCAAAGATAGAACTGAAAGGATCTCCGTTGCTGAGAAGGAACCAGAGAATGGAAAAGATGGCCTGAGGGCATCATAGGAGGTGGCAGGTCTCCACCCTTTGCAGCCTCAGAATTGCAAAGGTCAGGGACTTTGCCTTGAGGGGAAAGCCACTGAGACTTTTGTTCCAGAATGGTGGAGGTGGCAGCACCAGGTTCCGGAATGGTGCCAGCATGGAGAATTTATTCCTCAGAATCAGAGTCAGAGTGCTCAGCAATCCAGGCACTCAACCCCTACAGCCAAGAGAAAGGAAAGCCTGGCTACTGCTCCAGCTGGCAGCAGACCTTGGCATCACCCACATTTTAGGCACATTGAGAAGGCAAGAGTTCTGAGGTTAAGAAGGCATCCACCTAGATTGCAGAAGGCCTGGGAGGCCAGGAAGTGTGCCCCTGATAGGGCAGTGTGAAAAGCCTATTCAATGAAAACCCCAGAAGTTTGGAAAAGCCAGGAACATGGATCATGCAAAGAGGAAGCGAAGCCAGCCTGAGAGTGAAGCCATGGGAGCTACATCTCCCAAGAGTGCTGTAGGGACGCAGCGACATGGAGCTTACAATTTGCCACAGGTTGTTTCAGATGTTCCACAAGGACATACAGGATTTAATGTTGGTCCTTCTGGATTTTGGACTTGTGCTGGCCCCAATGCTTTGTATCTTGCTGTGTGTAACTTTTGGAATAGTAATGTACATCTTGTGCTTTTGAATACTGGATATGTTTAACTTCAGTTGTACAGGTGCTCACAGAGACTTAGACCTTGGACTTTTTAGCAATGCTGAAACTGTTGGAACTTTGGCAACTCTTAGAGATGGACTAAAATGTCTTTATGTTTTTTGCATAAAGGGATGTATATAAGTCTTCAGGGGTTCAGGGGAGGAATGTTATGATTTGTGTATAGGTGTCCCACCAAAGCCTCATGCAGTCATGTGGTGGCTTCTGGAATTTATAATTGATTATTGTGGAAATGGGTGCTGCCCCTCCCCTGGGGCAGGTGATCTGCATTTCAGTGTAGGAAGGAAGAGAAGTTAGCTGCTTGAGCTGCAGCTAGCTCTCTCCCTGTGCTCTTGCTCTTAGTTGCCACCATGAAAGGATGGCCTCTGCCATGTGCCTCTGCCTTGGGGCCAGCTGAATATGGACTGAAACCTCCAGTAACTGTGAGCTAAATAAACCCTTCCTTCCCTCATTTTGAGTGTCAGGTATTTGTCCCAGCAATGAGAGAAGAGTAAATAAGACGTGATGTGTGCCTATAATCCCAGCTCTTGGGAGGCTGTGAACAGGCTGATCACTATGAGTCTGATCTAATAGTGAGACCCTGAATAGCCTATAGACCCTTTCCAAAAAAAGAACAGAAAAGATGTTCTTTGATATCAAAACATTTGAGAAAAAACTACAAGATTTGGAAAAAGGCCTTAAAAGTGGACAGCACTAAAGTATTTTACAATCTAAAAATGCATGTAGAAAATTTTACAGTATTTGCACTTAATCCTACAAGCCATCAGGAAATCTAAAAGAGATTGTCTAGCATTGTAGCAGCTGCAAAGGAGAATTTTAGTAACATTTTACAGCTCCATAAGCTGGAGACAACCTTATGGCTCTCTTACTTCTCCAGATAAAGCCTAATTTGAAGAACTTGATCTTTCCTGTTTACACTGATTGAATATTGGGAATTTGGAAATGGATCTAGTAGAATCTCAAGACAGTGGTATCTGGAAAAATAAATTTTATGATCTGCATGCAACACTTGAGAAGAGAAAGAAGACCAAGTGTGAAGGGGTGACAAAGCACAGCACAGTCAGTAGTTTTGAAAATGAAATTCTTAAATCATGGAATTCACTCTAATAACTTTAAGACAATGAAAACCCTTGAGATTGCTCTTCTCACCTTGTTTGGATCATCTTATGCTTGTGAGCAGATGTCTTCAGCTTAGAATTAGACCAGATCTGATACAAGAAACTAATGGATAAGCTGAGCACTGCATGTGTCGCTCTCAAACTAAGGCATGAGCTAAGGTCTGGCACATGGTCAGCGTGCACACAGGAGCAAAGCTTGCACTGATTGAGCAAAAACACCCAAAATACAAACTTATGCCTTATGATAAAAAGATGTTTGCATCATTGACTTCTCTGTTGCTATTTCTATTTTAAGATAAAATATGCTAATGCATGAGTTGCTTTTTCTAAACTAAAGCCTCAGTATTCAGCCTCAGTATTCCAGTGTTGGCAATTTGCAATAAATAAGTGGGCTCTGAGTTGCAATTTGGGCATTAAGTTGCTAAAAGATTCACCGTCACTGTACTGGCTTGACCTTCAGATGCCTTCACCCTACTCCTACCTCATTAAGTGTTCATAAATATGTACTATATGCCATGCATATAATTAAGATCAGAGTGAATTCTGGGACAAGCATGAATGTTGAGAATTTCTGAGGTAGCTCAGCACTCTGTTAATCGCACCTTGAGGTTCAAGGGGAAAAACCTGGAATGAAGTGCCCATCCTTTAAATTCTGAAAGCCCGATTAGTAGGGAGCTTCCACCCTTATGCTGCGTGCTGTGAGATGCATGCAGTGCTTCTGCCTTTCTGTCATCCTGGAGCCCTTTATTCCATCTGTGCCACATCTTCATTGGCACAGATTTTCCACGAGTCCAGTTTCCTGTGATCTTCAATAAATGCAACTGTTTGCTGCTAGCTGCCAGATATACATTGGCAATTGTCTCTGTATCACACACAAGAACCTGGACTGCATCTCTCTGCTTCATAGGAACAAAGGGAGGGTGAAATATATACACCCTCCAGGTCATGCCCACAATGGCCCACCTCTCCCACCAGGCTTCATCTTTGAACATAACACCCACTGTAAGCTCATCAGTGGACTGATCCAGTATCATTCACCCACGACCCTGCCTCCTCACAGAAAATCCACTCACGAGCACATGAGGCTTTGGAGGACATCCAGACAGAAACCACAACAGCTAAATGTCGCCACAAAAATAGTGTTGAGATTTCTGAGTCCACAGAATATCAGTTACTACAAGCATCGTTAAGGATTTGGGCATTAATTCCAAAATGCCTAAAGATCCCATAGTTCTATATTCTCCTATAATCAATATATAAGATTCTATTTGTCTTTTGCATTGCTAAACCTTATGTTTTCAATCTTTGCTGACTACATAATACTTCTCTCAAAATGTGACTTTTTTGGTAAACCTCTGATTGCCAAATAAAACAACATTTTGGCTTCTTGTTGAATATTTGGCTATTATGGAACACTAAAGCTTCTTTCCTATTTTATATAAACGTGCGGCTTTCAATGCCCCATTTGACAGATAATAGCTCCTACAGGCTCCCACACTGACTAAGGGATTTGTTGAGTCTGGAAGAGCCACTGTCCTCCCAGCCCACCTCAGTGACAGTCATCACTCCAGCTGTGCAGCCCTCCTGCAGGGCAATGGTGCCACCAGTATCTTCTCCTCATTTAAAATACCAATCTGGGTCTCCAACAGTGACGGTCAATGCTGGTCGCCTATCAGGATCACCTGGACTTTATTTTTTTAATCTTGAACTTTTAGGTTATAATAGTATGATTTATAACAACAAAAAATACAAAGTGATAATCTGATATTCATGGCCCTCAAGTGCCAAAGCCAAAGTCCATGACTTGCAGTTTTTCTTAGATCCCCGCTATGTCTCTGATATGTAGGTCCTTATGAGCAACTCAAGTGACTAATTTCTTGTGAATCCTTCCAGATATGGACACATTTTATGAAAGTATTTTGAGGTCCCAGGCCAGACTTTCTGAATTAGAATTTCCAAGATGGAGAACCTGAAGACAGATCATTCTTCTAGAAACCCCTGGTAGAGTTGACTCCTAATTGGGGTTTGGAACAGCTGCTTTAGCATGCGTTTGTGCATGTGCTCAATACATATGTGTTAAGCACGTGCACTGGTGGGCCAGACAACCCCATGCTACATATCAGAGACACAGCAGGGAACTAAACGAAACTGCTAGTCATGAACTTTAGATTTCATGGGGGGATGAGGGAAGCAGAAAGCAAGCTATAATTATCAGAAAACAAGACATTCCGGGGTAAAAGCTGGGGCAGGATAATGGAGAGTCTTCAGGGTGCTTTGATCACAGCCTGAGCCTCCTTCCTCCTCCCCTTCTATTCTTTCTCAGCTCCTGTCCTGGAGAGCTGGTGGGAGCTGGGGGAAAAAAAAGATGGTGAATTTTTCGAGCAATTAGACTGTTCCCAGAACCCAAATTTTGGGTGAGTTTGAAGCTGGTGCCCAAAGTAATTTTCCTGAGGTTTTCATTTCTCTTCATCAGCACAAATCACTGAATTCTTCATAATAGCCTAGAAATAATGCCAAGAAATGTCAATGTGTGGATTGCTCAGGAACAGACAGTGCGTTTCTCCTTTGTCTTCTATAATTCAGTAAAGTCTGAGGTGAACCCTTGCATGGCCTCCTGAGTGCCCCGGTGCCACCTGGGAATTGAGGCTATTTTCTCCAGTGTCTAAGTAACACTAAGGATTTCTCAAAAGGAAAGGTAGCTGGAGATCTCCTTGCCACTGGTATTACAGTGTTCGATTCTGCATAATGCTGATGTTATTAACAATGTGCTGAATGCTAGAGTTGGTACCATCATTATCCTGTTTAAAAGTAGAAAGAGAACTCTGGTTTCTACGCAGCTCTTCCCAGTAACCCTGTATACAAACCTGAAGTGGAATAATCTGTGCATTGTGTTAACAAAATATCTGGTAAATAGTTAAGCTGTCCAGAGCAGAAGCTGCCCTGCTCATGGTGGTGGTGATAATAGCTGGCTGGGCTCACTAATATGTGGCAGCCGAAGCTCATCTCCACCACGATTTCAACCAGCTGATGAGAATGAAGGAGTTGGGGGGTGTGAGAACACTTGCTGGGGGCTCACTGTAGGGCAGGGGTCGGGCCTGCTTGTTTGGTATCCCTGAGCCACACTGTGAGGAGTTCCTGTGCCCTAAAAAACTGCCTCAGAGGATCACAAATTTCAGGCCAGGACTCGCAACTTAATAAGTTAGTAAAGGTGGGAGAGTAGATAGAAAAAAGAAAGAAAGGAAGGAAGGAAAGGGGGCATGGAATGTAGCTCAGTGTCAGGGCCCAGCATTTAATCCCTCAGAACCACCAGCTCCCAAGGAAAGCCTCACTGTCCTTCCTTCGAACGAGAGCCACTGAAGGATTTCTTCTGTCTCCACTGTCCCAGTGTCTACTATGCTGCCTGCACATAGTAGGCATGAAATGTTGAAAACAGTGAAGACCCAGCTGATTGAGCTGCCTCCCTCTTCAGTTCCTCTTTTCTGAGGCTGGGTCCATCCCTTTATTTCTTTGGTATTCATGTAGCCTTTATCCCTGCCAGATGCTGTCCAGGATGTTTTAGGTGTAGTTTTGCCCTTAATTCTCACCCAAGTCATGGGATAGCAGGCATTTATCCCACTTTACAGGGGAGGAAAGTGAGGGTTATAGTGCTTAAGTGGAATCTGCATCATTTGGAAGTAGCTAGGGTGGTCCCAAGAGTCTAATACACCCCACATCAACATTCCCTAAAAGCTCAGCGAACCTTCAGCTTTAATCCATCCTTATTTCTGACTCCTGCTGTGAAGAGTTGGCAATTTGGAAAGATTTCTTTAGGAGTCAGCTCCCAATTTCTAGTATCAAACTGATTCAAATCTAGGAACTTAAGCATGGATTGGTACGTCCCCAGGATTGCTCATCTGCAATAAGCTTTTAATTTAACCATTTCACATGCATTGATGTGCAGAAAAGTCATGTGAGGACAGTGTAGAGGCAGACTCGATGCGTCAGTAGAGAGGGATATCTCAGACTCTTCACTTCCTACGTGGTGAAAGCTGCAGCCTGTGCCCCCTCCCCTTTGAATAGTGGCAAGGCATGAATTTTCATGAGGTCCTGACACAGTAACATATTGTCCTGCTTTTCACTGCTATGAGTACTGAATGCCTCTAAAAAGCTGAGTTGCAGCCCTAACCTCCAATGCCTCAGAATTTCACTTTTCTTGAAATAAAATTCTTATCATTGTTATTAGATACATTGAGATGAAAAACCACACTCTAGAGTGGGACCATGCAGAGCTGTGCCCCAGTGCAAGACCATGCAGCAGCCACATCCCCTACAGCCCAGCATCTATAGGTTCAGTGACTGGGGTGTCACCACCCACCAACTCTGAGGCAGCTCTGATTAGTTTTTCCTTGGCATCAGGTGCCAGAGACACACACTAGCTGAGCAATCTGATCATGGGTGAGATGGAATCCTTGCACGAGAAAGCGATCCTCGAGGCAAGCAGGCCCAGCAGGAAGCACAGACTTCAGCGGCAGTGCCAGCTCCAGGGAAAGACCACTCTAAGCAACCAAACAGCAGGGTGTTTTACTCTGAAGATGACTTCTTCACGGCAGGCTAGAGCTGAAGAAAACTTGCCATTTTTCCACAGTTTATTTAGGGATCATTTGGGGAAGAGACTGCTTAAGGCTAAGCCACTGAATAACTTCATTTTAGGGTTTCCAGGGTGTTTTAGTTACTCTTCTCTCGTTGCTGGGACAAATACCCAACACCCAAAATGAAGGAAGGAAAGGTTTATTCTTCTCACTGTTACTACAAGCTTCAGTCCATATTCAGCTGGCTCCAAGGCAGACTAGCACAGGGCAGAGGGCATCCAGTTCATGGCGGTGGAACAGCAACAGTGGCAGCCAAGGTAACAGACAGAGAGAACCTGTTTGTCTGTCTCTCTTACATTGTGTTCAGCTCTTTTGTCTCAGGCTATCCACCTCAGGCCACACCCATAATCCCAGCAGTACTCAGAGCCATAATCTCATCAGTAGTAAGACCTATAATCCCAGTGGATCATGAGTTAATTTCAAACTCCAAAAGTCCCCATCCCATGACTGCATGAGGCTTTTGGAGGACAACTAGACACAAACCATAACACAATGATATTCTTTCATAGTAACTGGGTGCCAGACAGCCATGAAAAATAGCTACACAGAAGGTTCCAGCTAGACATGGACTCCTGAGCAGTTTAAGATCAGGCCAGAAAACACACAGGCCCTACACTCCGTAGTAAGAAACCATGGCTTATAAGTGTGGCTTTCACAAGAGACTTGAATTTGAAAATGCTGGCATCAAGTCCACCAGTCCACCCGGACCCCTTTGCCACAGCCTCCATCCAGCGGAGACCAGAGGGCTGACTGCTTGTCCCACCCACCAAGCTCAGCAAGCACATGCCTCATGTTGGACAGTTTCCACAGTCTGGGGTGAACAGGCGGAAGAGCCAGTGAAGTGGGGGTGCACCTCACAAACTCACAGGCCAGAAGGCCAAGAAACAGAAAAGCTGTGACTTGCTAGATTCTAAGATTTCACAACATGGAAAGAAACCATGCATTCAAAAATGCCGACAGCTTTTCCTTCTTTTTCTTGTTTTCTAAGTTCTCTTTCTTGATCCTTCATTGGTGTTGAGAAGTTGGATGCTTTCTCTCCATTTTCCTCTCTTACTTCTTTTCTCTTCCCATACTTCATTGTCCTTTAATTTGCTATTTTTTCTTCCCTTTCTTGTTCATTTTTTGTGCAGTCATCTAACACTATTAATTTGCTTTTGCTGCTCAGTAGGATCCCCTGTATCATTTGCTCTCTCCTTCTAACCAGATCTTATGCATTAGATTTTTCAAATTTGGTTTTTCTCATTCTTCAGTTACCCACTCCCTCTGTCTTTACCGGTATAACCATTATGCTTTATGAATATTTAGATAGTTAGCTCTATGCTATTAGAGATGAATATTATTCTATTGTTAGTACAAAGTTGTTTCAGGTAGTAGACGTTTCCTGTGGGTCAATGTTGGACGGGTCTCAGTGTTTATGCCATAATGACAGGTATCTTTCCTATAGTAAAGAGTGACATTCTTGTCTCTTAGGATTTATCAATAACTAGTTTATCTATAGTGCTATTAGTTTTGCTGATCTTATTACTATAGCCAAGCTGACACAGTTTTTGCTGCCATGGGACATTGTGGGGGAAGAAATCAAAAACCACTCAGTTGAAATACTGCAAAAAATCACAGAAAATTTAAAAAAACAAGTCGAGAAGGTGCTTGGAATGTTCAAAGAACATATAAGTAAACAGATAATGAACCTAATAAAACAGTAAATAAATGCACTAAAGACATTAATAAAAATCTAGCTGAGCCAAAATTTACACAAAATATAGAAAAAATATCAGTTCATGGAGGCTAAAAAGAAAATTAGGAGATTAAAAATTCTATGAAAGTCTGAGCAACAGAAGTGACCAGTGTGATGACAGAGCATCAGAACTGCAAGACAAGGCTGCTATTAGTGCATATTTATTTGAACCAATTAACATGAAAAATGGCTTCATCAGCTGCTAAATGATTCAAAGAAGACTAAATTAAGATTAATTGGAATTAGTTAAAAAATCAAAAAACAGAACAAATAGCATAAAATCTATCTGCAGAAATAATAGCAAATCAGGACAAATATGAAGAATTTAACATACCAAAAATATGGCAGTTAGAATCCCAAGTAGCCACATTAGAAAAAACCATATCAGTCAAGATCTGAGAAGTCCAACACAA
>PVKN010010950.1:0-14783 GCA_004027915.1 Capromys pilorides
GACAAAAGGAAGGGAATAATGAGAAGGGAGCAGAGGTCGTAAGCCAAAGTAGAATGGACGCAATCAGAGTGTACACATTAAAATCCAGTATTAAAAAAGTAATTGGTATTAATTAAAGGAAAAATGCATAAGCACAGAAAGAACGTAGAATAATGATGGGGAGGGGCTGGCCAAGGGTTCGTGTGAGCTTGACTGGCCTTGCTGGCATCCCCGTGTATAAAACAGAGGTGAGCACTGTCTGCCTTACTGGACTGTGTCAAATGAGATTTTTTTTTTAAAAAGGCACCTTGGAAATGTACGAAGAGTATAGATTTCACAGAATAAAAGAACTTCCAACCACCAGTACTTCCACAGGAATCCGTTTCCAAGGTTCCCTCAACGAGATGGTGTTTGGTGTTAAAAATGAGTTGACTTGGTCTCTCAACAATCTGAACATTCTGCCATCATGTTTACCTTTCATTAGACAAAGTGGAAACGCACCAGACTCCATATTGTATTGCAAATCTGATTGATTTTCCCAGAACATCAAGTGCTGTTTGGCTATAGTTTTACTGTGTGCCCCTGCAGCTTCTGGAAACCTTTCCTCGTGAAATGGTTTTAAATGAACTTCTAAACACCAGCTTCCTGTGTGCCACTGCCAAGGCTACCGCATATAGTTATAAAAACTTCTCTGCTTGCTGGGACAGCCCATTCATTATATACTAACCTTGTATCAATACTGGGCTTGTTGATTTGGAGGCTGCTTAGAAGTGGAAGCCTTACCTGACCATCTGCCAAGGGCTGCCATTGGAAGTGCTTTTCTCTGTTACTATAATGAGATCACTAAAATCATTTCCTGTTCCCAGTCCTTGTGCAGATCTTCTATCTACTGTCAATAAGAGGATATTAAAATAGTCAGGAAAGTCCACATATCCTTTTCATCCTGGCCCACAATGAAACCCATGGTTTTATGTTTCAGTGATGGAAATAATAAATAATCAATGACGTCAAGCCTATTATAATAAAAGGTTGCTTATTAAACTCCCTTTTCCCCAACTGTGTTTCCTTTAACATCGTGGTATCTGCTTATGATGACTTCTAGGGGTGTTCTCCCATACTGTTCTAGGTTTACATGATTACGTGAGACATGGAAGATTTGGGAGCGGCTCTTCAAAGACAGGACATGCATGGTCCTGCTCAGGCACAATGTACTTGCCGATGCCAACAGTGGGAAAGGAGAGCAAAGGAACTCTCTGTATTTTGGAGAGTTGACTTCTTCAAGTAGGGCTTGCTTCTGCGAAGGGATGAAGGCTCGGTGGAGGGGTGGGTGTTGAGTGTAGGTGTAATTAGCCCTAAATTCAGCATATCCTCTGGCTTCATTATGGCAGCATAAAATCAAATAATTTTCAGTGATGCCTTTGACTCGATACTACATGAATAACCTGGCAGCTCTGGAAATTCACTCTTCTTCAGGCTGTATTTGAAGGGTAGGTGGTCTCACTGTAAATCCACGAGAGTGCTTTCTTCAAAACTCATCTGGTTTGGGACTTTTCCTTCCTGTGTGAACCACGAACAAGTATTTAGTCACCTAGCAAGCCATGAAATTCTTCATTTCTTCAGCTTCCTCATCTCAGCTATGTCTATGCTGAAAGAAATCTGTTGGTGTTACTGTGAATTATTTAAATTCTCTAATTCTTTTTAGGTTCGTACAAACCAGATACCTGTTTGTCCTAAGTGATCTGTAGAAATTATTTCAATTTTTATGATTGTAGTACTCAATATTCAAAGCAATTTAGAGACGTCTCACTCCACATGCAGCGTTTTTGCCTACATCAAATGATGTCCAAGTGGTCTATGAAGATGTAAATTTCATATTTTCCCATGAGCCTTGGGTGTAAGATGGCAGTGCTGTAGACTTTTCTCCTTGTTCTATTTAAACACATTTTAATATGGGTTGGCTATGTCCTTAGAGCTGTGGCAGAAGGCACAGTTTCCCAGGACATCTTAGGGAGTACATGTGGATTATTTTGTCTTTGAGAAGGTGGCTTATTTCTTAAAAAGTTGCACCCTGAGCACTGTGGCCTAAGGAAAACCAGGAGGCTCATGCTGCAGAAGCCCTTTGGAGGAACGTGCCAACCGCTCCGTAACCGTAAGCTAGCTCACCTTTGATGGGGAGATTAATAGTTTCCATAATCATATCATCCTGTTTGTTCTGGCCCAGAATTTACTCAGACTTGAAAGAAATGGAAGTTAATTGAAAGTGAAAAAAAATCTTGCCCTTTTGTTTTCTCTCTGAGTCTGTCATCTAAAGAAGCAATCAGAAAGAGAATCGAAGGTTAGTTGCTGATGACAGCCATGACATTTATTTCCTTGTGAAATTGTAGATACAAAGAACCAGAAGAGAAGGTGGAGAGGAGGTAGGCACAGGATGCGCAGACTGAGCAGAAATGCTGCTCAGTGAGCCCAGTGTGCGTGTGGAGGGTTATCTTATGACATTGTTCCTATCTAGTCCTTATGGGTATTTAGGAATAAATGTAAAGAACTGAATTGGTCTAGGGGTTTTTGTCTATTTCTACCTTAGAGGGGCTTCCAGGAGCTTGACAATAGCCAGAGTTTGGAAAATACTTCATTTAAAGTCTGTCTTAGGGCTGGCCAAATAACTCAGTGGATTAAAGTGCCTACAAGCAGGCACAAGGGCCAGGGGTTGAATCCCTGGCCTGCCGTGCAATTGAGACTGGGCGTGGTGGTGTGCACATGTCATCCCAGCTCTTGGGAGGCTGTAAAGAGGTGGATCACTGCAAGTCTGATCTAGTAGCAAGACCCTGAATACCCTGTAGACTCTTCCCTAAAAATATGAAGGATAAAAAAGTCTTTTCTAGCTGAAGTTTGAATTCATCTACTTTTAGCTGTTGTTGTGTCTTGGCTTTTCTCAATCTGTGTTCTAGTGCAGGTTTCTGAAGGATGCTGTTGGAGAGTTTCAATAGGTAGAGAATGAGTTCTCATGGGAGAACTGAAATATTAATAACACATAGATTCTCTTAACAGTGTCCTATTTGAGGCCAGAGATTGACTTCCAGCATGTGATCAATAAATGCTTCATTGAAGTTTTTTGAACTATTAAGAGAGAAACGAAATTGTAGATGAACACTTATTCATTCATTCATTCATTCATTCATTCATTCTACTGTGTTTTGAACTTACATTTGTTGAGTATTATTGAAATTAAGAAGGTGACACTTCAGACAGGAGGGAAAGAAAGGAGCTACTTAACAGCTTTTCTGTTCATTTCTGAAAATCAAGGCCCATGCCACTTTCCTGAAGCAATATAAGTCTTTCCTCCCCTAAGTTAGTTGGAGATCTGGGGCTCCCTTGGATTTGGGGCTTACATAATTGTAAGATACAAGTCCTTGGGCCAGTACATAGCTCAGCAGCACGGTACCTGCTTGCAAGTTTGAGCAAGGTCCTGAGTGCAGCTCCTGGTGCCCACCCATAAGATGTAGGTCCTTTAGCAGGATATCTCCCTGCAGTTTTTATGAGGGCCCAACAGCACCCTTCCACCACGGCCTACCCTACATGACCAGGACAGCAGGCAATGCTTGCCTCACTCCTTTTGTGAACTTGACAAAGTAACCACCTCTCAGACTGTTCCCATTCCTAGTCAAGGCTGGCTCTGTCCCATCTGCAAGGGGAAGTTAGCATCCCCAACCTGCCTGAGGTTCTCATACCTTATCAGTGGTGAAAGAAATGGCAGTGGACATGGCAGCAAGCTTACCATAGTAGGGCAGGGTGATGCCACAGCAGAGGCCGCAGGATCAGCGTATATGTGAGGGACTCAAGGGAGCACTGTGGATCTTCACCTGAGCTAGAAGAGACAGAGTCTTGAATTTAGAGTAGCTGCAGGGCACAGCCACAAATGACAGGGTGCAACTAGCACCCGGGAAGCTCAGAGGCCAGAGATGGAGCGAATATGCTTCCCCTTCACGCTTCACACCGGTCACCAGGGATTCTAGCTACTCCCGCTTCCTGTGTGCTTGAGATCATCTTAGGAGGAACCCCCTGAAGACATGACATTTTATTTTTTCTGTTTTTTAATCAATTACCAAACAGTTCTTCAAGAATGTATTCCAATTATGAGACCTCAGTAAACTTAATCGGAAGTACATCTTTGGCTTATTAATTTCCCTGCTACTAACAGGTAGGGGATCCAGAGAGCTATCTGTTTTGTTAAGGGCAAAGTGAAGCTCTGACCCTTGCTTTCCACATTTGAGTTATAGTATGAGCTGGATTTTGAGAGCCTGGCATTTGCAGGAAGTGAAGTTGCCAAAGTGTTAGCAGATGAGCGTCCTTTTCGGCTTCTTTTGGAATCTCTAGGGTCAGATGTACTCAGTCAGTATTCCCCCGCATCACAGATTCATTTCTGAAACTAAAGAGGACAGTAGATTTTTAAAAAATGATATTTAAGGGCTGGTGAGACAGCTCAGCAGACTAAAGCACCTGCTTAGGCAAAGTGCAAGGGACCGCAGTTCAATCTCTGGTACAACACGCATGCCAGCCCCAAGCCCAGGGGCACCTACCAGGCCAGCGTCTGGTGCATGACCAATCCGAGTGCTGGGGAGGCTGAAAACACTGGGGTCACTATGAGTCTGGGCTGCATAGTGAGACCCTGTATTATGGTTTGTGTATAGGTATCCCCCAAAAGCTTAATACAGTCAGGGGTGGCTTCTGGAACTTGTAATTGATTATTGTGGGTGTGGGTGTTGCCTCTCCCCTGGGGCAGGTGATTTATATTTAAAAATTTTTTAAATATAAAATTATTTTATTCCAGAAGTCATATGTTTCCATATAGTTTATCTATATTAATTTGTAAAACTAGTTACATGTTCATTAATTTAGAGGCACAACTAACCTTGACAATAACTTTTTAATATTAAATTGCATTTCAATGTAAGGAAGGAAGGAAGAGAAGCTAGCTGCTTGAGCTGCTGCTACTCTTCCCTTCGCTTTCGCTCTTTGCTCTCATTGCCCACCACCATGAAAGGTTGCCTTCTGCCATGCGCCTCTCTGCCTTGGAGCCAGCTGAATATGGACTAAAACCTCCAGTAACTGTGAGCTAAATAAACCTTTCCTTCCCTGATTTTGAGTGTTGGGTATTTGTCCCAGCAATGAGAAAAGAGTAATTAAGATACCCTGTAACAACTAAATACATTTAAAAAATAAAAAAATAAAAGAATAAAAAAGGACAGTTAGTTACACTTCAGGAATCTTGCTGATTTAAGTTTTAGAAGTTGTGGGGGCTGGGGAGATGGCTCCATGGCACAAGTGCCTGCCTGGCAAGTGCCAGGTCTTGAGTTCAAACCCTAGTCCCACAAAAAAAAAAAAAGTTGTATTTCTATCATCTTTCTTCATCATGAATGAACTTAAAAAAAATGGCAACAGAAATAGTATCAGAGACATTACTCTGCATTTCTGCCTCAAAGCGGATCACTTTCCCTATGCTTTTTAAAGATTTATTTTTCATTTTTATTAGTGCATATTTACAGTACATAATGATTGCATTCATTCTAGGTAGTTGATATATGTATATAGCATATCTTACTTCTCTTCACCCTCTTGGTGAACTTTTTGCTAAAGCAGAAATCTCATGTTCAGGTGGGTGTATAGCTCATGGGCAGGTCATTTCCTGTCATACACAATACCATGGCTTTTGTTTTAATACAGGAAAAAAAAAGTCCAGTGTTCTTGGGCCACCGGATTACAAGATTCCTTGGTACAGTCTTATCCTGCCCTTTATATTTGTGGAGCCAAACCTAACTCATGGCTCATGGTGTACTGATGGGTGCATTTCTGTTGCCTAACTAGCTTCTCAGCATTCAGTTGAGTTTCAGCTGATAAAATGTGTGGAGTTGTTCCTGTGAAAAATAACACGTGCATTCCATCTCATACATTCGTTAGACTGGCATTCCGTACCTTTTGCCAACTTCTGTGACATGAGGTGGAGCGACTCTGGGTCGCTGCCTTCAGGAGCTCGCAGCCCAATCCCTGAGGCAGAACCAAGCTGAATCTTAGTCAGGCAGACCGTCAGGTCTGAGGCAGCGGGGTCTGTGCCACTGCTGTCCCACTTGTTGGCTCTCTCATCAGCGTTGGAGTCTTTGGCTCTAAGCACTGTAAGTCTTTAAAAATCCTAATTCTCTTTTCTTCTCCGTCCTTGTTGAATCTTTCTCTTCCCTTTCCTTTTTTCTAACTCCCAGAGCCTGAGAATGGCTGAGTTTTTCTATTCATTCAACAAACAGCTATTGATTGCCAGCTGTGTGTCAGGCATGGTGCTAACTGCATCACACTTGGCGTGTGGCAGGCTCCACAGGTGTTAGCTGAAAGATGAATGAAAAACTATCTCCCTACCTGGAAGCGCATTTCCCTGAAGCTAATATCACTTAAGCTTACGGCAGTGGTCCCCAAGCTTTGAGGCACATCAGAACCACCAAAGATCTACACAAATCCTGATGCCTGCCCTCCAACCTCAGACATTTTAGTTTAGTTGATATGGGTAGAAACTGAACATCAAGATTTTTTTCAAAGCTACCCTGTGGGTTTCTAATGTTCAGCAGTCTGGGAACTCCTGGTATAAAGACCTTTGACTTGTTGCCACCCCTTACTTACTGGGAAGTGACTGATAATTTCAGATTTGAAATTCTTTTTTAAAAAACACCATGCCCCTAAATTGAGTAAGTTTTATGTATCCCCAAACATGGATCTGACTTTTCCCATCCTTTTTTTTTTTTTTTTGTATTTTTAGTACAGGGTATACAGGGTTTAACAACACAGATCGGGTTCTTAGAGATCCTCCTGTTTTCAGCCTCTCAAGTGCTGGGATTACAGGCATGTGCCACCATGCTTAGTTTCAATCGCTGTCAAAGCACACCCCGGGGGCAAGGCTGGCATGACAGGCAGGGGATCGAATCCCCCATCCCTGCTTCTGCCTAAGCAGGCACTTTAATCTGCTGAGTTATCTGGCTGGCTCTTGACCTTCCCTATCCTTGAGGTGGTCTTCATCCAGCCAGCTGGTAACTTAGCCAGCATGAGCTTTTTAGATCTGCTACTTGGCTGCACGATGCAGATTAGCAGTCTTCTTTCAGCCACCATCACATGAGAGCTGAACCCTTACAAACAACAGATGTCACTCTGTCGTCCTTGCTTCTCTTATTTTTTGGCCTGTGTCCTTAGCAGTGATTTCTGAAATGTGTCAGAAGGAGCTCCACTGAGCAGTGGACGAACAGTCTGTGCAAGGCTCTGTGGCTTCACTGAGCGTTACATTATTACGTCCACGGGGTTTCGTGGTCAACACTCGTGTTTGTGGCTTGATAGCATTTCCTGTGCAAGGCTTTTGCAGGAGACGCACAGGGGTCCTTTTCTCTATTCCTGGAGTTCTGTGCCTTGCAGTCTCCCCTACCTTTCCTGGACCAGTTGCCTGGTGACGCTTGTGAGCTGATATAAAGCTCGACAACATGTATTCAATGATTTTATTACACAGGCAAACAACCGTTTCTGCTGCACTTGGCAGACAGGATGGCCACGTGTGGAACTTCCTCTTCTGTGCCTCTGGCCAGGTGCACAGCCAGGAGCGTGTCTCTGTGACTCAGTGGGGGAGCGTGAAGAGAATGTGGCACATGGTGCAGGAGCCATGTGAGGCCCTCAGCAGAGTTGAGAAGTGGCTCTGCACTTACCGAGTGGCCACGTGAGCCATATTTACTTATGGCATGTGCAGAGAGCAAAGCAGATCCAGGCGCTCTCAGGCTTTCTTTCCCTGGCTGTGCTTTGCTGCAGATCCTCTTGGCTAATGCTTATTAGTGAGTTGAAGGCGCTTGTGCATCTCATTGTCAGTAGCTTTGCTGCCCACCGAGGAATATATTACATAACACACAAGCCAGAGCCTTCTCCTCACCCCTGGGGATGAATAACTACAAATGAAAGACACCACTGCTACCCTCTGTGTGGGAAGTCTGGCGTTTTATTGATTCATTTCTGCCCCAGCAGAGGCAGTAGATATCCTATTGGCTGGCACATAGGAGAAAGTGCTTCTGATGAACCTCTTCCAGGCTGGGGTTCAGAGCGTTTGTACTTTGTAGGCAGGATTTCCCCAAAGATGAGAGGATGATCTCTCCTTTCTGTCCCCTTGCCTTCCTTGTCCCTCTGCAAGGCCTGTTTGCTCCTCTTGGCTGTTCCAGATGGTCACATTTGGATCCTCTCAGTGTCCCTGATGGCTGTGGAAGCCTGGCTGTGCTCCCTTGAGCTCAGTTACAGAAACAGAACAGGGAGGTAAATCATCAAGCTTGCGCATTTCCCTTGATGTGGACTCAGTGAGAGCTTTTCAACAAATAGGTATCTCTTCAGAGATTGTCAACGAGACAAATGGGCCTGACTTTGAACTCAAAGCTGCTTTCAGGAGCCACGGCAAATGCTATTTGATTTGCCATAGGAGAGTGACTAGTGGTGCTGAATGAGAGGGATGATAGTGCCTCTCTGAACAACGCAAAGCAAACAGTAGGACAGCAGACACTGAGGGACCCAAGTGTGCCTAGTTCCCTAAGCACCGTTGGTTCTGCTGTTATGAGACAGCCTCTCTCATCCTGAAAATCTGAGTAGTTTGCTAGGTAATGATTCCTACTGATGTGGAATGCTCTGCATGTCTGTAGGTCTTGGCCTTTTCTCATGCTGCGTGTTTTAACTTGTGCAGGAATTCTGGTTGTACAAGGGAGTACCATTTCCGGTGTTTTTTTCTAAAACATGTGAGCTATACTTACTATATCTTTGCTCTTCCAGATGGTATTGAGTACTTTCCTAATTACCCTATAGGATTCAGAACCCAAAGTTATATGAATTAAAAAAAACCCAAACACCTAAAACCTGAAAATGAAATAAGTCCTCTAGGTTCCTTAGTTTACTTTATGAAAATTTTATAGCACATCAAGGTAAAAAATTCACTGAAAAAAAGTGAGGCCTTGGATTCTGATCCCATCTGTCATTTACTGTATGACTTTGGGCAGCTGTAACACATGGTCAATGTAAAGATTTGTCATGACTCATATTAATTACACAACTTTGCCCAGTGTATTTGAAATGACCAGCATTTCTTGTGGTAATATGATGAAGCGAAGATAGCTAAATGGTAAACAATTTTAAATTGTCCCTTTTAAAAACCTGAGTGCAGAAGCAGATTTCAAATGAAACTTGCATAACACTGTGTAAGCAGACTTGTCTACAGATTGTCCCATAAAGCCATTGGGTGTCATCTGATCCAAGTGCTCCCTGTAGGCATCACATTGTGAAGATTACTGTGGTTTTGGAGAGGGATTTAGTAGGTTTGGATTCTGAGGGCTCAAGAGATTATGTCCTGGCCTGAACTCTCTCATCAATCTCTTTGCCTCATCAAATTAATTTCCATTTGAACATGAGTAGAATCCCATATGGCCTCTAGCGTCTGGGATTTTCTCTGTAGAAGCAGTCTCTGCTGTATGCTCACAACACTTAAGTGAAGCTTTGACCTTTCTGATTAAGGATGTGCGAGAGCATTTTGGTGTATCATATCTTTTCCTTCTTTCCCATAGGCTTGCTCATTTTGTAGTCATTAATTCCTTCTTAACAAATACATGTGCAATAATTACTTATTGAATACTTTCTGCCTAGAAGGCACTGCTCTGGACTGTGGGCCATGAGATGAAAGGTGCAGTTGAAGCCATTCGTGTGAGGGAGTGAAGAAGCAAACAAACGCTTACGATGCTGTGGATAGAAGTAAGCTCAGGGCATCCCGCTGTGCTTGTGGTTTCTGGAGGGGGTGACTGTAGCTTGTTTCAGGGGTCTCCACTGATGAAATGGTGGAACCTAAGCTGAACTCACATGGATTCACTAGAATTTTCTTTCCAGAAGAAGCTTGAGGAGTAAAATGGCATGGGGCTGGAACACCTGGTTTCTAGTCCCTGTTATGCCATTTACGAGCTACCTGAACAAAGCCCTGAGCCGTCTGAGTCTCAGTTACTATAGATCTTTTACAAATGGGCAGTGGACCAAGAGTTGAAGGTGGGGGCATAAGAAGAATTGAGATGTGTTGCGTTCACGTACCAGCTCCCCAGGATGAATGTGATCACTGTGTATTACAAACATACTAAAAATCTTAAAAGGATCAATGTAAACAATGTAAATAAAAGCACTTTATAAAATGAAAAGCCACAAACATATTAAGAGATCGTTATCAGAAAATAATCTGGCAGTTTGCCACATGTACACACAACCACACTCTTCAGCTGAAGCAAAAAGTTGTGCTGAATTTTCTTTTTCCCTGAATATGATTACTTTGCTTTCTCTCTCTGAAAGGACTTCTTTTCTTCATCATACACATAAGTCATGTTGTAATATCCAAAACATTTGTCCCTTTGACCTAAGCATACAATCCCAAGACAATCAACGTGTATTTAGGGTTCTCATCTTGTATTTATGGATCAGCCTGAGAATATAACCTTGTAGGGAACAGTACTTCTGAAGCATGTGTGCTGTGTGGTAAGGTTACATGTGGCTCTGTCCCTGCACATAGGAGATGGTTCCTCCTTGCACCTTCCACACGCCACATACTCAAATGTGATGCATTATCTAATGACTCAATGCTGAAGCTCCAGCGTGACTTTTGCTCTCTAGGAAGCATGGCATCTTGGGACTATCACCTTTAAAGACTAATTTGTGTGCCAGCCCTGCCCCAGGGCACGCTAAGCCAGGGATGGAGACTGGGTGTGGTGTCGCATGCCTGTAATCACAGCCCTTGGGAGGCTGAAAACAGGAGAATCACTACGAGCCCGATCTGCATAGTGAGACCCTGTAGACCCTGTAGTAGACCCTGTACTAAATACAGTAAACAAAACAAAACACTAATTTTGGAACAAAGAATGTTTGTGCTACTTGTCAAAACATCATCATCTATTTGCATAAGATTTTGGGGTTAAACCATGTATTTAATTTATGATATGAGTGGGTTAAATCCAATTATAAAGGTCAAATATTCTTCCACTAAGAAAAATATCATTTATGTTGTTTACAAGACAGGAATCTAATATAAAACAATATGTGATCAAGGAATAGATAAAGAAAAAAATAGATAAGTGGTAACAAAATAGAAACCAGATATTGTAAGACAAAGAACAAAATTTGGAAGAAAATCATTAAAGCCACACAAACTATTTTAAGTGACACAATTATCATAAACAAAAATACTAATAGAGGGAATACACATATTAAACAAAGTTTGTTCAAAATGCCAGGAGAATTTTTTAAAATTCCTGGAAGAAACTTACACTAATCATTCAAAAATGGACAAACCAAGCAAAAGAAATAGTGAAGATGGAGATATTTTACATTGTTGATTTGTATATTTATTTTATTTTATTATGAAATCCAGTATTTATGTGTCAAGGATTTGTCTACATTATTTATTTATTTATTTATTTATTTATTTATTTATTTATCTATTTATTTTGGTGGTACCAGGGATTGAACTCAGGACCTTGTGCTGGCCAGCCAAGCACTTATTCCACTGTGCTTTCTCCCCGGCCCCCTATTCTACATACTTTATAAATATGAACTCATTATATTCTCAGAACACTCCTGAAGAAGGTGTTTCATAGAGAAATCGAGACCTGGAAAAGCGAAGTTGTCTGAGGTCAGACAGGCAGAGGAAAAGAGGACTGCGTTTGCCGGTGCAACCATCTCTGCATTCCCATACTGCAGGTGCAGACACAGATGAATCCTGGGACCTCACTGCAGAGGCTTTGGAGCTTCCATGTTTCAATCTGACCTTCCTCCAGGGCTTGTGGAAGCACGGGGTACTTCACAGTTGTCTTGCAGTAAGGAAAGATGATGTGATTTCTTACAGCCAGTGAAATGAGATTAATTATTGTTAATGAATTAGATACAATATTTGACAGCTGGTACTCCATCTCAAAATTTTCTTCTGTCTTGGTGACAGCCTGGGATTCAGATGGCAGAGCCGCAAGACAAAGGTTTCCTGAATCCCTAAGCAGTCACCTAGAGGATCACAAGGAGCAGAGCTACCCGCTGAGCCATTCAATGCATGTTGGTCCGGAGTGAGAGAGAAATAAATCTTTACTGTGTTACCATGATAAAGGGACAGTGGCCACTGCAGGATCACTTGCTCTTTCTTAGTACACTTGATCTACTATGGAAAATGCACATTCTTTTCTTATTTACTTGGTACAGGCCTCACAACACAGCTTGGACTCACAGTGATTCTCCTCTCTCAGCCTCCAGTGCTGGGATTACAGGTGTGCACCACCATGCCCAGTTTCAGGCTGGCACAACATGCCCAGGTTCCAGGGCCAGCATGGCTTGCAGTATCGGGGATTGGACTCAGGCCCTTGTGCTTGCCAGCCAGGCGCTTGGACCCCCAAGCTATTTCCCCAGCCCTCACATTCTTATCTAACTTAAAGTGACATCCATAAAACTAGATGATGAGCCACACAGAACATTTCATTAAGTTTCCCAGAGAAGAACCATACTGACACATTCTCTGACTCCTGTTCAGAAAAGTAGAAAATTTCTATGTATATCAATCACATAATGTGTATATATATATATATATATATATATATATATATATATATATTATACAGAACACATATGGAACTTCCATGCCACATAATATCTAACGCTTATTTATTTTTAATTTTTTTGAAATAGGGTCTCACCGTGTTGCCCTGGCTAGCCTCCAAGTCTTGGGCTCATGTGACTCTGCTGCCTCAGTCTCCCAAGCAACTGGGCTTACAGGCATGTATAACCGCACCAGGATCCATATACTTGTTGGTGGTGGTACTGGGTACTTAACCCAGAGCAGCCAGTGTCTGTATCATACTACATTGCCAGCAAACCTCCCCCCGCCCCGCCCCTTTTTCTATTTGAGACCGGACCTAGCTCTGTAATTCAGACTGGGCTTGAACCATGATGTAGCCCAGATTGGCTTTGAACTCACAGCACTCTTCCTGCCTCAGCCTCTGGAGTGCTGGGAATACAGGCATGGGCCACCCACACATAGCTCCAACCCATTTTTGATTTTTGTTTTGAGATGAAGTCCAACTAAGCTGCCCAAGTTGTGAGTTCGTCTCCCTTAGCCTTCCAAGGAGCTGAATTACGGCATGTGCCTCTGTCACATGCCCTGCCATGCTCAGCGACAGTTGTCTCCCTCAGACATTCTTGTTTTGGTTTCTGAGACACCAAATTCACCTGAGATGTCTTCCTCTTTGGTGTTCACTCTTTCACTTTTTCTTTTCTGGCTTCTCTTCCTTCTTCTCTTCACTTCTGGTCTTGGTGTGGGCTTCTAGTCTCTCAATACATTTTATCCCTAGGAAATTCTATCCAGTTCTGTGATTTCTGTACAGCATCTTTATAAATGATGATTATGTCTGAATTTCTAAATTGACGTCTCTGTTCATGATCTCTTTTTGAAGTTTGAGTTCTGCTTTCTCTCTCTCTCTCTCTCTCTCTCTCTCTCTCGCCTCCCCCCCTTTTGAGGTAGTATCTTGCTATGTACTCCAGACCAGCCTTGCTAGGTAGTCCTGTCCAGGCTGGCTTTGAACTTGCTAAGTAGCCCAGATGCATAGGCCTTGGATTTACACTCCTGTTCCCCCCATCTCCTAAAGGATAGGCTTGCAGGTGTGCGACACTACGCTCTACAAAGATTCCCTTCCATGTCACCTGACATCTTCCTTAGGATAGCTAGGACAACTCAGACTCAGAAGTCCAAACTGGGCAATTTTCTTCTTGCCAATTCAGGTTTTCCCTGCCCAGTCTTCACGTTACTCAGGGGAACCACGGCCCAGCCAGTAGCCAAGAAGTCTCAAGCACCATCCTGGCTCCCCTTTTCCTTACCCCTCTCTGCCTCTGCCATCAGCTGCCCCTGTGACTCGGGCTCCAAAGCACATTTCCAGTTTGCCCTCCATGCTCTTTATCTCCTCTGTAACTCCACTTTGTCCTCGTATTCGACAGCCTTCCCGCCGGTCTCCCAGGGTCTGCTTGCTCCTTGCCTTCCCCATCTGTTGCCTTAACTGGTCCCCATCTGCCCATCTTAGCACTGGGAGGAGAAAGGAGGAAATGGTAAGGGGGCCCCTCATACTAAAGCAAAAAATGTTCATTTGACATAAAAACAAAAAATTCTGAGGTACAATGTACCTGAAGTGAAGCCAAAAGCAAGAAGGAAGTCTTCAATGACACAGAGTTGACACCTATGATATCTAGAAAGCATTTACGTATCAAGAAGAAAAAAAAAAATAGCCTGTTCAAAAAATGAGCACATAGGAACCCATGTGTAAAAACATTCTTGGTTCTGCTAAGTATAAGTGCTGATTAAAAAGTTTTACTAGTCAAAATTCAGGAGACTAACCACATTCACTGTAGTAAGGACGAGGATGTTTGTATTCTTTCACGTAGGAACGTCAGCTGGTGTATTCTTTTTGGAAGGCAGTTTGGCAGCACTTCGCCTCTGTGATCAGTTCTACTGGAATGCTATAATGCACACACACACACACACACATACACACACATGTTGGCACAGCTTCTGTCACTGATGTCATCAACTCAACAAATATTTATTTTTATTTTGAGGTAAGGTCTCACTCTGTTGTCCATATTGGCCTCAAAGTCTTGAACACGGTAATTCCCCTGCCTTGGGCTCTTGAGAAAATATTTATGGAGATGCTACCCAGAATGCATTTCATGGACATTTATTTGGGCCACCTTCTGGGTTGTGTCAACCT
>PVKN010010951.1:9139-22225 GCA_004027915.1 Capromys pilorides
AATTTTATTTATTTATTTATTTGTTTGCTTGTTGTGTTTGTTTGTTTCTTTATTTATTCATTTTGTGGCTGGCTCAGCCTGCCCTGGTGGTGGCGCTGGCGCAGCATGTGGTGCCGGGGATCGAACTGCAGTCCCCGCAGTTGCCTGAGCCCTCCTAAGCAGGCGCTTTAGACCACTGAACCATCTCGCCGGCCCTATCGGTACATTTTAGATACACAATGATCACATTCATCATAGAGAATTTGCAACTGTACATAACTTGACTCTCCCCATTCTACCTTCCCTCCAAGCCCTCCTCCCCTCTCCATTTACAAAAGCTTTGTTTCCATTTTTTTATTTTCTCTTCCTCCTTTCCCCTTTCTCTTCCTTTTTCCTTCCTTTCCCCCTCCATTGTTCCCTTCCCCATCTGAACATTTTCTTATGTCACAATACCTGTTTTGGTCCTTATTGACACTTTCGGTTTCTCACACAAGAGAAGCACTTTGGTAAGGACTGGGAATCTCTGGGAGCACTGAGCAATGCAGTTGCCTTGAACTCTTGAGAAGTCACCAAGGCATTGTGGGTGGGAAAGGGAAACTGCCTCTCAGCCAGCCAAAACCCCTTTGCTCACCGCAGTCCACAGTAGCAAAGCAGACCACAGACTCCCTTCAGTGCCTTGTTGGAGCTGCCCGGGTTTTGGTCTTTTTGAGACAAGGTCTGGCTTTTAGCTCGCTCTGTACTGTAGGCTGGCCTCAGCCTTCCAGGTGTGGGGAGTTCAGGTGTGCACCACCACACCTTTGGTTAAATTTCTGAATTGTGCGGCTGAGGAGATAGCTGAGGCACTTACCTGCCTGGCAAGTGCAAGATCCTGAATTCGATCCCTGGTTCAAAAAGAAAAAAAAAATTTCTGAATTGTGATAGGAAACGGTATGTTACTATTTTAAGCAACTTTAAACTTTAGGGCAGTTTATTAAGCATCAATAGTCAATAAACAGTTACTGAGGAATTTGGCAGGGGAGGGGTACTGGGAATTGAACTCAGGACCTCATGCTTGCCAGACAGGTGGTGTGCCAGTCTTTCCCAGCCATAACAGTTTTTAAACTAATCAACTAATTCATAAATGTATATACACTGACTACATAAAGAAATTACAGGTTTTTTTGAGACAGGGTCTTACTATATAGTCCAGCCTGGCCTTGAACTCAGCAGTCCTTCTGCTTCAGATATTTATTTTAACAGGATGAGCAGGGCGCAGTGGCACGTGCCTGTAGTCCCACCACTCAGTAGGCTGTGACAGAATGATCGCCCAAGAGTTCAAGCCCAGCCTGGGCTAGTGAGCTCCAGGTCAGCTTGAATTACATAGGAGACCCTCTCTCCAAAAAGAAATAAAGCAGTATATCTAATAGTTTTTTTAAAATTTAATTTTATTTTATTTAAACCTCATTTATTTACTTGTGTTATGGCCAGCTCAGCCTGCCCTGGGGGTGGGGCTGGCACAGCATCTGGTGCCAGGGATCAAGCTACAGTCCCTGCAGTTGCCTAAACTTTCCTAGACGAGCACTTTAGACTGCTGAGCCATCTCTCCGGCCCTCTAATAGTTTATATGTACAAAATTACCATGAGTTTAAGCAAAAAACAACTTTTTTTTTTCCTTTGGTGCTGGCGATTCAAACCGTAGAGTCTTACATGTTAGGCAAGTACTTAACCCATGACCTACATTCCTTAGCCCCTTTAATTTTGAGATAAATTCTCCCTAAGCTGTTCAAACTGGCCTAGAGTTTGTGTTCTTCCCTCAGCCTCCCAGATATCCAGGATTAAAAAATGCATCTCCACATCTGTCACATTAGTCACCTATTTAAGATTGAGGGCTTAAAATTATTTCTTAAAACAGACTATTTCAACAGAGGTGCTAGTCCACTGTGGAACTATTAGCAAGAGTGACAGATTAGTTACGTTACAGGAGAAAAAATGTGCATTAACCTGCCAAAGTTTTATACTTACACAAAAATATGAGGCCAATAAACTGAGCAAAAATAAACAAACATGGTCAGCTCTGAATCTTAGAAGTAAATTTCAGTAGGAAGCATTTGTCAGGGGACTTGCTCCAAAGCCTCTCCCCAGCTTTAGAAAAGCAGTAAGTCACTGAGCCGTTTCCATGAGGGACACGTTCTTGGCTTCAGAGCCCTTCAGCTGTTCACTCACTGTGCCGGAGCAGCTTACTTCCCACAGCGTGGACTTCAGTTTCTCAGCAAGTGAGGCCCGGAAGCGAGCTTGGAACTTTTTACTAATTAGGACATAAAGCAAGGGGTTCAAGCCGCTATTGAGGAATGCCAACCCAGTGGAGAGGGGGACTGCAGCTTGCAGCACCTGGTGGGAGGAGCTATTGTGGTGAATGGTGAGCTCCCAGATGGAAAAGAGATGATAAGGAGTCCAGCAAATTAGAAAGGCTATGACCACAGCCAGGATTGTCCAGAAGTGCCTACTAGAAATCAGGATGCTTCGCTTCTTTACCTTAAAGATGAGACACAAATAGCAAATGCTCAGTGTTAGCAAAGGGAAAAGGTAGCCAAGGATGAATCTCACCCAGGTCAGAACATGGTGCCTCAGCACAACAAGATCAGGGTCATGCTCGTGGAAATTGTTATAGCAAAGGGTGCGGTTATTGAGCTCCAGGGTGTCCCGAAAGTACAGGGCAGGACCACCAATGAGAGATGCTAACAGCCAGACAATAACCACAACAACCACAGTATTCTTCAGGGTTCGGTGCCTATGAGACAAGACGGGGTGGATCAGGTGGATATAGCGGTCCAGGCTGATGACAGTCAGGAAGAGAATGCTGGAGAACATGTTCAGCTGGCCGATGAAGGAGTTGGCCTTGCACAGCCAAGTGCCAAAGGGCCAGTGGAAATGCATGGCCACGTAGGAGATGTACAGTGGCAGGAAGAGAACAAAAACAAAGTCTGCAATGGCCAGATTGAGGAACCAGACCGTGGTGACAGTCTTCTTCCACTTGAATCCTGTGAGCCAGATGACAGCAGCATTCCCCGGGATTCCCAGAATAAATGCCAAGCCACACAACATCAGGGAGAGCCAGTGAGCAGCTCCCAGGGGTGCTTCCTCCTCCAACTCCGACTCCAGGGAGTAGTACTCCAGTGGATAGGAGTAGTTCAAGTCTTCATACACGGCCTCCTCCAGCTCTGCCATGACCTGCCAGGTGCACAAGGATGAAATCTAGAGATGCAGATTGAAAAGGGAAAAGATTTTTAAAGAATGAAAGTTCAGTGAGTAAGGAAGAATGTAACAATAAATACATTTCATCTAAATAAATACATTTCATCTTATAAACCACATATGAGGGCTGGGGATATAGCTCAGTGGCATAAGTGTCTGTCTGGCAAGCATAAGGTCCTGAGTTCAATATCCGGTACTGCAAAATTTTTTTTTTTTTTTTTTTTTTTTGGTGGTACCAGGGATTAAACTCAGGACCCTGCACTTGCCAGGCAAGTGCTTATTCTACTGAGCTATCTCCCTGGCCCAAAGATTGATTGATTGATTGATTGATTGATTGATTGATTGATTTTATATATTATGACCAGCTCAGCCTGCCTTGGCTGGTGGGGCTGGCCCAGCCTCTGGTGCTGGGGATAGAACTGCAGTCACTGCAGTTGCCTAAGCTTGCCTAAGCAGGTGCTTTAGACTGCTGAGCCATCTTGCTGGCCCTGCAAAAGAAACAAAAGAATAAACCACATATGATACATTTTTTTATTTTTGGGGGTAGGACTTGTGATTATTTTAATGATGCCCAAGTGTGGACAGACCTATTTTACCTCATTATCATTCTCCAAGCTATGAGAGTTCATTTGGATATTTGGTAATTGTTCGCTTATAGTAACAGACTCTCCAGGTGCAATTCCTCTTTGCATAATGCTTGGACAAATAATCCAGCTAAAAGGAATCTTAGCAGGCTATGAGCATTCATAAGGTTCCTGGTATGCACTATTTTGTGACAAATCCAAAAGAAAACAAATTAATACACAGCAATGAGTTCAAGATCTGTAGCCTTTAAGCTAGAAAGAGGCTCTACCTTTTTTGAAGATCCAGCCACTAATGTCAGCAGTAAACATTGTGCCTGTCTTTGAATGTCACATGTGTGTGTGGACAGAGTCTCACTATGAACTCACTTACTTAGCCCAGGCTGGCCTGGAACTTACAGCAGTCCTCCTGCCTCAGCCTCCCGAGTGCTGGTGTTACAGGCATGCATCATGTACCCAGCGAATGTCAGCTTCCTAAAGCCAAATTTGCTAGGTGTAATCTGGCATCTTCAAATTTATTTTCTGTTACTTCTATCTGTAATGTTCAAAATCAAGTGATAAAAGATTAATAGTCATATTCATTTCCTACATAATTGGGCAACATGTAGGATTTGAAATAGACTGGAGGTTAGAATAAGGAGGTCAAAACATCCTGTTTTCTCATACTCAATTATCTATCACTGAAGTCATTATTCCGCCTAAAATCTTTTGAGAAATCTGACAGGACATAATTTAAAAAACAGAAGCAATTCAATAGCTTTCTCTTGGACTTAGCCAGCTTCTTTTTGTTCAGTATTCAGCTAAAATGCCACCTATTCTTGAAAACACTTCCTGGCATTACCTTCATGCAGATAATTTTAATACTAGTTATTGTTATAAGTAATAATGTTATTGGGAATGTACCAGTTGCCAGGCATATATGACCTAATTTAATCCTCATAATCTTTTTTTTTTTAAATGTATGTATTTCATACAGGGCATCACTACCCAGCTTGGACTCATAGTGATCCTCCTGTTTTCAGCCTCCACAGTACTGGGATTACAGGTGTGTGCCACCAAGGCCAGACTTGGTGCTACTCAGCATGCCCAGGCCCGGCCAGAGTGGCATTCGGTACCAGGGATCAAACCCTGGTCCCTGAACTTGCCCAAGCAGGCACTTAGTCCACTGAGTTATCTCGCCATCCTTAATAATTTCATATAGCGCTGGCCAAATAGCTCAGCAGACTAAAGCGCCTGCTTAGGCAGACAGAGGGACCCGGGGTTCGATCCCTGGCCTGCTGTACAGGCCCCACCCCCCCCAGGGCACACTGAGATGGCAATTGAGACTGGATGTGGTAGTGTGCATTTGTAATCCCAGCTCATGGGAGGCTGGGATTACAGACAGGCAGATCACTACAAGTCCGACCTATGTAGTGAGACCCTGTAGACCCTGTCCTAAAATATATATATATATATATATATATATATACGCACACATACATACATATATATATATAGTAGATGAATACTATTTCTTTTTTTCAGAGAGAGAAAAAGCTGTTCAGGTTATCCTATGATTTATAATCCTCCTGCTTAACCCTCTGGAATAGCTGGGATTCTAGGCATGTGTGCGTCACTACTCCTAGCCTATTATTATTCTCAATGACATGAAAGGATATTGAAGTTCAGAGAAGCTTAGCAAATTACCATAAGATCGTACAACCCTCAGTTGTACTCTGAATCTAAATTCGTATCTGAGACAAAAGCTTGAGCTCTTAATCATCATTACATTTCCCCCTCTGTCACATTTAACACAGTATATGTGACTGATTGAGTTTTTATTTCTCCCCTGCCAGACTGTCAACTCCTTGGAAATAAAAATCCATCATCTCTGGACTGGAGAGATAGCTCAGCAGTCTAAGCACCTGCTTGGCAAGCGCAAAGACACTGATTCAATCCCCAGGAATCCTGGGCACACCATGCTGAAACTGGGCGTGGTTGGCACACAGCTGTAATCCCAGCACTGGGGGGCTGAAGCAGAAGGATTACTACAAGTCTGTACTGCATAGCAAGACCTTATACCAAATAAATAAATAAACAAACAAACAATTTTTTAAAAAATCCATCTTCTCTGGGTCCCACAGTACCCAGTAAATGTTCTAATCTACCACAGGCCCTTAACATATGTTTAATGAATGATTGAGTCCTCTACAAGCCCTGCTCAGAGTCAAAAATAAACTTTCAAGGTTCAGGGGAATTTTGGAGTTTTTTTGGGGGGGTGGTTTTCTTTTCTTTTTTCTTTTTTTTGGCTGGCTTATGCTGCCTTAATGGTGGGTCAGGGAATTGAACTGCCATCCCTTATGCCTGATTGGGATTGCCCATGCAAGCGCTTAAACCACTGAGCTAGCCCGAAAGCCCCTGTTTTTTTGTTTCATCTTGTCTTTTTTGAGACAGTCTCATTATTCAGTTCAGATTGGCCTTGAACTCAGTTATGTAGCCCAGGCTGGCCTTCAAATCACAGTAATCTTCCTGCCTCAGCCTCCCATCTGCTGGGGTTGCAAGCATGTGCCACCAGGCCTGGCAGGGGACAGTATTGTGGGTTCATCAATAAATCAGTGTTGATTCCAGAATCTTTGTAACCTTCATCTGAGATAGGAGAGCAAACAGATAGGTAGAAAGGAGATGAGAAAAATCATTACTAGCAACCAGGCATAGTGGTACAAACCTATGATCCGAACACTTGTGAGAGGCAGGAGACTGTTGCAAGTTCAAGGCCAGCCTGAGCTACACTGGCAAGTTTAGCCTGCACTACAAAACTAGGTCCCATCTAAAAAAAAGAAAAAGAAAGCCGGGCGTGGTGGCGCACGCCTGTAATCCCAACACTTGGGAGGCTGAGGCAGGAGGATCAGTGCAAGTTCGAGACCAGCCTGGGCTACAAAAGGGAGCTCAAGGCCAACCTGAATTGCATAGCAGAAACCCTGTCTCAAAAAGACAAAAATAAATAAATAAATAAATATTAAAAAAAAAAAAATGTAATTTTACAAAGACTGCAACTTCTGGGACCCAGTCAAAGTTACTGGTTCTTCCAGACCCATCACATACCAAATCCTCAGGAAGACCCTCAGTTTGCAAGTTGGCTTCACTGGGAAAGTAAAGACAAGAACCTGATCCTAGCACACAGGAATAGGTTGAGAGAGCACAAAGAATGCTAAAATAACCTATATATTAGATAAACAAAAGCTATACTCATACCTATATCATGGGTTGGGGGGGTACCTTTTCCTGGGGTTTCTACATCCTAGAGAGAAAAGTGAATGAGGCAGGTGTGGCAGCACATGCCTGTAATTCCAGTACTCTGGGAAGCTGAGGTAGGAGGACCTCGAGTGTCAGCCCGGCCTGGGCAAATGAGCGATTTAGTGAGCTCTTGTCTCAAACTGTAAAATTAAGGGGCAGGGGTGAGCAACGAAGCTCAATGTGAGGGCTGTGCGTTCAATCTTCATTAAAAAAAAATCAGCCTGTATTATTTGTTGCTTCGTTTTCAGTCCTGGGTCTTCTAGCCGGCCCCGCCCTGAGTGAGGTCTATCTGGCTCGCTCTCCCACTCCTGGCCCTGGTTTGACCTATGGATTGGAACACTCGCCGCTTCCCACTGCCTCTGCCTTGTCCTTTTTTTTTTTTTTTTTTTACTTTTTTCCTCTCCCTAACCCTGCCTTGTCCTTTCAGGCCACTAGAAATTGTGCAGCCAAGTGCCCCAGGCTATGGTCTGAGTCTTACAAAACCCTGCACAGTGAGCAAAAGGAGCCTTATTTCCCCAAAGAAAAAGCTCCTGGAAAACGGTCTTCCTCTCTTTCCCTTTCCTAAATATAGTATCTGTCATCCCATTGAAACATAGAGGAAGAGAGCTCTGGGCAGAACTGCTCGCGGGAGATGCAGGTGTTTCCTGAGGTTTCCACAGCGTAGATGGTTAGTGCGGAGGTGGCTGGAGAAGGGGAAAGCACAAGCCAGCACCGTCCAGCTGCGTCCTTGGACGGTCACAGCCCTGGTGGGTGTTTCTGTTGTTGAACCCAGGGCCCTCTTGCTACTACATTCCCAACCCTGTCTACTTTTGAGACAGGATCCCCTAAGTCATGGCATTGCTCAACCTGATCCCTCTGCTTGGTATCATCCCCAGAGAGTGCAGAGCACCATACCACAGCAGTATCTGCACTCCCATATCTATTGCGTCACAGTTTTGTTTTTTTTTTCACACAAGACAATTTATGTATAATACTAGAGTACACTTAGACATATTTGGCCAATTTGAATTGTAATAATTTTCTTTTAGTTTTTAGTATATGTGCTGCCAATGCAAGCACATTCTTTTAATTTTTAAATTGGACTACGAAAAGACTAGTCAGAACTTTTTGGAGGCAATTAGTGGAGATCTCTTATAGTAAGAATCAGAAGAAATAAAGCCTTTTATACTTGGGAAAGCAAAGATAGTTTCTAAGATGGGCTCTAAGCTGATGGTTTGATAGCCATAGACACTGAACAGTCACAGCCGAGAATCAAAGCTGCTATTTTGACAGCCACATGCACTGGTTTTATCTAAAGGGACAAACTGTTAAAGCAATTTTTTTTAATTCCAGAGGAGTTTCACAGGCCAGATGGCACTCTTTAGATCTAAGCATGAATTCCAGACAGTGGGAGAAAAAGGCCTGCTGTTGTAGTGAGGGATTACATGGGAAACAACTCAATACAGGGCACATAACTTATAGGATTATGTTGTATTTACCCCAAGAGTAAAATGTAAGAGTGTAGATCTATCCACACACCGCAGACCCGAAGTATCCAGCCCAGATCCCACACGAACTTCCTGCGCAAGTTTAGCTAGAGATCCAGAGCCCATGGCAATGACCTCCAAGAGTCCTAGAGCCTAGGACAGTGGCTCAGGCAGGTCTGCTTCAAGGATGTGCACTCGGGAGTCCCAAAAGTCAGTGGTGGAAGCTAGAAAGTCTGTACCAGCAGTGAGAAATCTGTGCCACACAATTTATAATAATAGCTAGATCTTGGAAACAGCCCCTATACCCATCAACCAAGGAATGGATAAAGAAAAGGTGGTTTTTTGTTGCTGTTGTTTTGTTTTCAAATGTACAGTAGAGTGGTACAACCATAAAAAAGGATAAATTCGAGGTATTTGGATGTCAGTGGATGCACCATGAGACCACACTCTTAAGTAAACTAATCAAACACACATGTTCTAATACTGTACTGTTTCTCTGATGTGAGAAAATGAAAGGATAAATAAGGACCAAAATGAAGGAGTAGATATTGGGAAGTAGGGAGAAAATGTTCATATGGGAAAGGGAACAAGGGAGAGGGGTGGGCAGAAGGAAGAAACGGAAAGGGCAAAGAAGAGAAGGAGAAGAAAAAGAGAAAGAAGGAAAAAAGTGGAAACAAAGTTTTGTAAATAAGGAGGGGAAGGGGGCTGCAGGGAGGGCAGAGGAATGGGAAAAAAAAAAGAATAATCAAGATATGTCAGGTACATGGGATCTGTGAGATAGCTCAGCGGTCTAAAGCACCTGCTTAAGCAACCACAGGGACCAAGGTTCCATCTCGGGCACTACACGCTGTGCCAGGTCCACCCCAGGGTAGGCTGAGCCGGCCATAACATAAATAAAGAAAAAAAAAGATATGTCAGGTACAATTACAAATTTCCTACGATGAGTGTGATCATTATGCATACCTAAAGTGTATCAATAAAACCAATTTTAAAAATAACTTGCTCAAGCTGAGCTCGAACCTAAGATTCTCTTTGCCTTAGCCTGCAGCAAGCCGGGATTCTAAACCGTGCGACCATGGCCGACAGAGGGCGCAAGACCGCCGTGCTCGCGGGGAGATGCCCGCAGGGAGATGCCCGCAGTTTCCAGCTTCCAGCTCCAGCTAGATTTCAGACCCACACAAATACCCGGAGAATGACTAGTTGTTTCCTAGGTAACAAAGCACCGTAATATATGCAACTGGTGGCATAAAATAACAAGTTTCTTGTCTCCCAGGCTGTGAAGGCAAGAATCACGCATTCCCTCCGGAACGCAGGGAGGGAGGCTGCTCAGTGCCTCCTGCCTGGCTTCTGGGGGCTTAAGAGGAGCTGGCATTGCGGGTGTGGACACCCATCTGAGCCCTGGTGGTCATGTGACATTCTCTTTGCGTTAGCTCTGCGTTCTGGTCCCCCCTTTTGAGGGGGTGAGGAGTTTAATATGCCATTTTGGGAAAAGTCATCGTTGCAGCCCATCACAGCAACCTACAGAAGCAACCACCATTTCTGAACTCCAGTCCCTTCTCATTTGGCAGCCACTTGATAAGCGCCTGCCTTTGCCAGACGCTGTTCTAGCTGGTTGCGATGCTTCACGAAAGAAGAAGTGTTTCTTCTCTCTCAGGTTTTAGATTCTAGCAGGCAGAGATTTTTTTTTTTTTTTTTTTTAATGCACTGCGATACAACGCACATTCACCAGGTGTGGTGGTTCAAACCTATACTCCCAGCTACTGGAGAGGCTGAAGGAGGAGTGGAAAGTTCAGAATCAGCATGGGAAACTTAGGGACATCCTAATATCTCAAATATAAAATAAAAGGGGTGTTTGGGGAAAGGAGAAGTAGCTAGGTTAGATCCTCAGTACTGCAAAAAGAAAGAAAAGAGAGATAAGGGAGGAAGAGTGAGAAATCCTTGTCTCTGCTGGGTTGAAAATAGACTGTTACATGTGGGGCTGGCTGGGTGAGCAAGTGTAGCAATAAGACCATTAGAAAATTATTGCAGGCCTAGGGATACAGCTCAGCAGCATGGCTCCTGCCTGGCAAGTACAAGACACTGTCTTGACATTTTAATAGAACCTGGGGACAGTAGATCAATGGTAGAGCACCTGTCTAGCGTGTGTAGGCCTTGGATTTGATCCCAAAATGAAAAGAAAAAAAAAAGAAGAAAGATGAGCAAAAGGTAGCATGCTTTCTTCGTAGACCACATTTTTAGGTGAGGCTGCATGATCACTCCATTTGCACACTCTTATCAATTATAGTCTTTGTTATTTTTTATCTATTTAGTTGCTGATAGAAGCTTGCTCTCCACCAGGTTAGACTTGAACTCCTTACTTGGGCCGGGCTGGCTCCAGTCTTCCTGCCTTGGCCTCCCCCAACTGCTGGCATTGGAGGCTTGTGCCACACACCTGGCTAACAGTTCTTTTTTTTTTTTTTTTTAACAGTTCTATTTCTTGTTGTGAAATGTTAGCAAAGATGTCCTGGGGCTTGTGATCCTTCTGCCTCAGCCTGCTGAGGGACTGGAATCACAGGTATTAGTGGCATGGCTACCTTGTGCATTTCTGCCGATTTGAAAAGCTTGCCTCCTTGTGCACTTCTCTGGAATTTAACAGACCATATTGATGCCTACTAAACTATTAAAAATTGAGGGCTGCAGATATAGTGTAGTGGTAAAGCACTAGCCTGGCATGTATAAAGTCCTGGGTTTGAAAAACACAGAAACAAGATAAAACAAATTGGGATTGCCAGGCATGGTGGTGCATGCCTGTAGTACCAGCACTTGGGAGGCTGAGGCAGGAGGATCAGTGAGAGTTTGAGACCAGCTTGGGCTACAAAAGTGAGCTCAAGGCCAGCCTGAACTGCATAGCAAGACCCTGTCTCAAAAAGACAAAGAAAAAAAAAAAAAGTTGGTACTGGGCCAGCACAGTGGCGCTCACATACGCACTATAGTCCTAGCCACTCTAGATGCTGATGCAGGAAAAACCAAAACATCATTTAAAAAAAACCAAAATAGTGTTAATAAAAAATTCTTATTAGACTGTATACTCCATCATGATGTTTTATATGTATGTGCTTACTTGGATGAAAATAAGAGAACTAAGGCAAATGATTCATGGTGGGAAAATGAGAAGAGCTTCCCTCAATTTAGCAAAATGTGGAGACAACAACATGCAAGGTATTAATTGTTGTAATCATCCTACTAACCTGTTTTGAAACTGTTTCATTGCTATTTTATCTTTTTTTCTCGTTAAAATTAATAAAAAATATTTTTAAAAAGAAAAATATTTAGCAAAATGGAGACATACACACACATACACATGCACATTCATATACAGAGTGCACTGAAAAATTTATAGATGCTTCAGCAGTTTGCCATACAAATAAGTGTCTGGATGTTCATGGCTAGTGAATAATTCTTGAAACTATAGAGGCCAAAGGTAACTTCCATTAATCACATGATATCTCAAAACATTTATTTTCAGCGAGGTGTGGGGGTGCACACCTGTAATCCCAGCACTTAGGAGGCTAAGGCAAGAGGATTGTTGCAAGTTCAAGAGCAGCCTGGGCTACAAAGTAAGCTGAAGTCCATCTTGGACAGCATAGTGAGACCCTGTCTTAAAAAGAAAATTTTTATTTTTAAATTTTTATTCATTTTAATGAGAAGAAAAATATTTTTTAAATAATGGCTGGAGATATAGTTGAAAGGTGAAGCACTTGCCTGAGTTTGATCCCAGTACCAAAAAAAAAAAAAAGATGCAAGGTTTTTTTTTTCTTAGTGTACACATTTGTGTATGTGAGCTCAGAGGTGATGGAAGTTGTGAATGGGGTCTCAGAGGAGGGGAAGGAAGGATCTGGGCAGTAACCAGAAATAAAGATGGACGCCGGTGGATATCAGCTCTTTCAGCACAGGTTTAAAGGAAACGCTGACAATAAATATGAAACACGTCATTTATCTAACAGGCACAGTCAAGTGGCCTGGGCTGGTGGTGGTTTTCCACTGAGGTGAAGGTTTTGTCAATTTGGAAAAGCACAGCAATGCCAAGATGAGGCTTTCAAGACCTGACTGAAATGGGAAATAGCTACTGTTGTTGCCTTAAAACATATGTGCTGCTGAAAGGCAAATAACTAATTCTGACTCAAATAAAATAAAGACTAATAAAGATATTCACGATCATAAAATCTTGAGTCATCCCTTAAGTAACTGCCAAGCTGCACTGTGGATGTGAATATATGTAGTCCCACCCAAGTCCTATTGAGATATGTAGAAGAGGTGTGGGGTGTAGCTGAGTTCAGGGAGCTGGCCATGAAGCCCCGGTCAGGTTTCCTAAGAAGGTGACAGGATATTGGCCTCAGGATTCAGTGGTTGTGAGGATCTAAATTATCACACTCAGCCAGGCATGGTGATGCACACCTGTAATCCCAGTGCTTGGGAGGCTGAGGTAGGAGGATCAGTGTGAGTTCGAGACCAGCCTGGGCTACAAAAGTGAGCTCAAGGCCAGCCTGAACTGCATAGCTAGACCTGTCTCAAAAAAA
>PVKN010010952.1:0-22120 GCA_004027915.1 Capromys pilorides
TCTGAGGAAATTTTCCGCAAGGAATTATACATATATAGTCCAACTGAACAATTTCTAAGTAACACTAAGAAAAACATTAGATATGCTAATATTATAGTCATTTTATGCATAATCAAATACACAGTTCTGAAGACAATTCAAAAGAACAGTTTGTATGTTAGATTACAATAATTGAGAACTAGTCTTATAATAATACTGAACTTTAAAAATATTTCAATTTACCTTTTTTATGTATTTAGTACAGAATCTCACTCTGCAGCTCAGACTCTTAGTGATCCTCCTATTTTCTGCCTCCCCAGCTCTGAGATTACAGGTAAGTTCCACCACGCCTAGTCTCACATTACCTTTTCCAGTGTTATGAGTTCTATATATTTATGAATATGAAGCATAAAACCAAACATGGGCATGGCAGGAACATCAGGAATTCTAACACTTAGAAAGACTGAGGAAACAGAATGGCAAATTTGAGCTCAGCATGGGCAACTGAGCCACTTTGCAAGACCCTGTTCAAAGGAAAATGAAAAGAAAAAAGGTGGATGCTGTAACTTAGTGCAAAAGTTTTGGCTTCCTAACAAACATACAGAGTGAGGGGGGAGGGGGAGGGGGAAGCATAAGGAGAGGGAGAGGGAGAACAAGAGGGAGAGGCAGAAAGAGACTGAGACAGTGAGGGAGACTGAGACAGCGATGGAGACAGGGACCAAGACAGAAAAAGGGAGGGGCAGAGGGAAGGAGGGAAGGACAGACAGGCAGGCAGGCAGGAAGATAGGAGGAGGGCTGGAGACAGAGACACAGAGAGAGAATGTCCCAAAGTTTTGACTCTACTTACTGCTGAACGATAAGCATGAAAATAATTGACATTTGCTTCAATTTCCTGAATTGTTTCCCTGCCTTTTTTGAGAAAGGGCCTCTCCCTGCAGTTAAGGCTGGGCTGAAGTTGAATTTACAGCCTAGCCTATTAAGAAAATCACAGAGAACCTCCTGCCTCAGTCTCATAAGTGCTGGGAGAGTAGGCCTCTACCAGCATTCCTAGCGCTGGACTCTTCTTGACTACTACTAAAATATCTAAAACCCAGAACCTCCCTTGAACTAAAGAAAACAGGCCTGGAAACTTAAGCTCAAATTTGTACCGATGGCTCAGTTGTATTTTCTGTAGGAGCAAACACTGCAGTGCCCCTCCTCTACAAGTCTCAAAGGGAATCATGATAGAGGTTCAAGGCCAATGCAACACAAGTGAGGCACTGAGCCTCCATGACCAAGTGGTGATGGATGGATGGAACCGAGCTCCCAGGGAGATGTACATGGCCCAGGAAGGCAATGATGCTAGGGTTGGCCTAGGCCCCTTCTCTGCTCAAAGCCTAGAAAAAAATGGGGGCACAAAATCATGCATGACCTGGGTCAGCAGGTCAAGCTGATCAAGGCAGGAGGCGAAGCACATTTGGAGTTGTCCAGGGTCTTCAGCAGTCAGCCTTCTAGAAGGGAAGAGCAGGGCAAGGAATGGTGGATACAGATGTTTTTCAGGACTCCCTGGGTGAGGGGACAGTCCCCACCCCTTCCCAGCTCCTGCCAACCCCCGCAGGACCCTGAGACATGCACAGCTAGGTACACAACACTATGCCCACTGAGCCTGAGAATTCACATCACCAGGATGTTGCCAGACACTTTGAGCAACTCGTGACTGACTCCCTGCAGTGGTGCCTGGAAGTGAAGGGCCATGTCTGCTTCCATATGGGATATAAAAGGCACCATGAAGATGCTAACGAGTAGCTCTAGTCAAGGGAAACACACACTAGGGATATCAGGCCTTGGGCTAGCCTGGCTATCAAGGGCCCGCTTCTCACTGAGTGCCCCCACTTCTGTTAACCAGGCCAGGCCTTCATGGTCTCTCCCTTCCAGTGGTCTGTGCCCTCAGGCTGCTGCTCCAGGTGCCAGACTTGCAGCAGTTTAGCCCTGTACCCTCTGTCTGCCCAAAGTCTCTCCCTGAGCCCTGCTGCTCCCCCAGCCTACACTGAAAAGGATACAAATGAAGCCACCCTACTGGCACATGTCCAAGGGGCCTGCAGGTCATGGGATCCAACCATGTTGGTTCCAGAATGATTACCAGGCCCTGGAGGGGTGACTCCAGTAGGGTCATGATGCAGTGGGGGCCCTGTGAATTGTGGAGCCACCTCACCTCCAGCTGCTTCCTATCCTGCACCTTCGGGACCACCAGGACCACAGGGACCAACTAGGTCTTTAGGGCCTACCACCTCATCTCCGGAAGCTGGCTGCGAGGTCTACATGGCTCCTTAGTGCTGTGATCACCCCCCAGAGGCACTGAGGTCCATCTCATCCTGGAGCGCTAATCTGTGCCTGCATGGGTCACACTACAATGGCTTCCTGGAGGCTGCGCAGATGGCCCTGCTGAGGGTCTGTGGAGATCCTGAATTAGAGGTGCTACCGAAGCCCTGCCCCTCCTAGTGATTTCCTCCCCCGAGGCCTCGGCATTCTGCTGGCCTGCTTCCAAAGTGGCCTGCCTCAGACCTGCCCACCTCAGGAAACCGCTGGTTCCATTATGCTCACATGGACAGCCCCACCTTGCAATTTGTGTACATACAATCCCCCTCACCAAAGTCTGGGGGGAGGATGTGCCAATCCCCTCCTAGGCCAACATGGCACCGCCCCACCCTATGACCACCAGGTGACTGCCTGCTGACATGCATATTAGGATGTGGCTCCATGCTGCTGCCTATCCTCAGCACTCAAGCTCTCTTTCTAAATTTTAGATTCCCCACAACTATTGCCACACTATTCTGATCACAAAGAAAACAATTCAAATCACCTCGATATTCCATTTGGTGTTACTGCTCAATTAGATATGGGTAAACACCTACAACAATATCCGTGCGAACTCTCAAGTGTTGAGTTTCCTTGAGATTTGCACTCCCAAACTAATTTTCCAATGAATGAAATCCCTGTCCCGCCCAAAGTCTAAGGACATTAGCAAAATGCAGACAATTGTCTTGCTCCACATTCTGGGCTGGGTGCAAAGCAGAATCTGCCGTCAAGCTCACTTACCAGCATCTTAAGCTTCTCCAGCTGCAATCTCCAAATCTTACCAATCACCTCCTGCGAAACCAGTTCCAGAAGCTTCAGAACACAGTCATGAAACCCTAGTCCTGGCACCAAAATCTCTCTTAGTCTCTTTTCTTTCCTCTATTTTCAAAAGAAGCCCTGTCCTCCAGACTCCTCTGGGTTCCTTCCTTGCTGGGCAGTGTCAGACTCTTCACAGCCAGCAGGTCTGTTCTGGTCCTCTAGCTGTCATCCTGTACCCACAGCAGGACTCTACCCTGCAAGGAATCATCTCAACAGGGTCCTCCTGGACTCAGTCCCCACCTCTCTGGCAGGACACCTCAGGAAGCAGAAGCCCCCACCTCACCATTTCTACAGCCCTTGTCTGATGCTTGGTAGGAGGTTGATGACAACATAGTTTTCTGCCAGAGATGTCAGGAGTTGGTGAGAGCTGAGGTATCAGGAGAGCCAGTTGTGGAATGGGCAGGTATGTCAGGCCCTCCGTTTTGCTCTGGCTGAAGGCCTTGCCTCGGAATTGCCAGCTCAGGAAGCTTCTGGCCCTGTGATGCCCTTTGAGCTCGTCCTCCCTCAACAAGGTGAGGGCATTCCCAGAGAGTCCCAACCTGTCCTGGCTTCCGCCCTGCCACACACCCACAATGTCTTGGCCAGGGTTCCCAGTTCTGGACGTGGACTCTGTGCTCACTTAGCACGCCTGGAGTAGGGGCTGGAGCAGCATGCGATAGGGGGATGGGTGGGGGGGAATCGAATCCCGTTCCCATGCACGTGCCAAAGCACGTTCTTAGTCTGCTGAGCTCTCCCTGGCCCTTAGCTCGTGTTGTGTATTGTCTTAAATGCACAGAAGAAACTGCATAAAGACAAGTGTACATAGAAATGATTCATTGTGTATGAGTTGCTTAACCTTTGTTCACTCAGTATATATAAATGAAACCAAAAAGACTAAAAGAAAATACAAATGAACTTGTTTGGTATGAACATGTTTAGGTATGAGGTGGTTGGTGCTAAAGGTCCAGGTGGTCCCAGTAGTCCAGATGGCCCTGGAGGTGCAGGAGAGGTCATAGGTAGCCTGAGGGGCCTCGGCAGCTCACAGGCCGCAGAGCACAGTTCCCGCAGGGCCTGATGAGCATCCTGGAGCGAACCTGGCCAGTGGCCAGCTGGACATTCACCATTAGGGTAGCTCCATTTGTACCCTGTTCAGTGCAGGCTGGGGGAGCAGAGGGCTCAGGCAGACAGAGGGTGCACGGCCAGGCTGCAGGGACTCTGGGAACTGGAGCAGCAGCTTGAGGGCATGGGCCACTGGAGGGGACAAACCAGGAAGGCTGGCCTTGGTAACGGAAGTGGGTCACTCAGAGAGACATGCGCCTAGGACTGCCACTCTTGCCCAAGGCCCGATAGGGCTATCACATGTGTCCCTTGAGTAGCCCTCCACACCAGCGTTCTCATGGTTCCTTTGCCATCCTGCATGGAAGCAGATATGACTCTCCAAATACTGGCACCAATGCAGGGAGTCAGTCACAGGTAGCTCAATGTGTCCAGTAGCATCTTGTTCATGTGATTGCCCATGTCCGGTGGGCATAGTGTTGGGTATCTAGCTGTGTCTGCCAGGGTCCTGCGGGCATAGGCTGGGGATGGAAGGTGGTGGGAATTGTCCTCTAAACTAGCAAGTGCAGAGAGACATCACATCCATCATCCCTTACCCTGTTCCCCTAGACAGCTGACCGCTGAAGACCTTGGATAACTCCAGATGTGCACCGCCTCCTGCCTTGACCAGCTTGACCTTTTGGCCCAAGCCATGCATTATTTTGTGCCCCCATTTTTTCCTAATCTTGGGGCACAGAAGAGGGCCTGGGATGATCCTAGCATCATTGCCTTCCTGGTCCGTGCACCTCTCCCTGGGAGCTGGGTTCCATCCAGCCGACACCACTTGGTCATGGAGGCCCAGTGGCTCGCCTGTGTTGCCTTGGCCTTGGAGCTTTCTCACTCTGCCCTTTCAGTGTTGTGGAGGACGGGCACTGCAGTGTTTGTTCATGCAGAAAATAAAACTGAGCTGTTGGTTCAACTCTGAGCTTAACTTTCCAGGTCTGTTTTCTTTAGTTGAAGGGGATGATCTGGGAATCAGATGTTCAAGTTATAATCAAGGAAACATCCAGGGCTAGGCCTGGTGTTAGAGGCCTGCTCTCAGGACTCGGGAGGCTGAAGTAGGAGAATCTCTGAGTTTCATCCCGGTCTTGGATACAAGGTGAGCTGATGCCCAGCTGAAATACACAGGGAAACCCCATCTCAAAGAAGGCAAGCAACGAAAACAATTCACAGAATGGAAACACAGGTAAATCAGTTATGTCTTTGTCCTTCAGCATGTACTAGAGTCAACATTTTGGGATATTTTCTGATTTCCACTATGTGTGTGTGTGTGTGTGTGTGTGTGTGTGTGTGTGTGTGTGTGTGTGTGGTGTGGTGTGGAGGTATGAACCAAAACCTGCACCAAGTTATATCATCATTTGCAGGCAGGGGATGTTTTAGGCCGCATCTCTGGCATGACTTCTGCTGCTAAACATTTTAAAATATAATTATTTGTCATTTGTATTTCTTCATCTGAGAAGTGCTGCCCATTTTGGACAGGGTCTTTAATTTTGGGGAGGTGGTCTGAGATTTTTATGTTCTTGATATTATCTAGATAGGAGTTCTTTGTCACAATTAGCTATGATGTTTTCACATTGTATTATTTCTTCTCTGTGCTAATGATTTTATCATGCGAAAACATGTAATGAGATGCAACCCCATTTCTTGATCCTCTGCACTATTTCCCTTGCAGTGTCTTTTGTTCATAAAGTCTCTCTTTATACCTTTGTCTTTGAGATGTTGGTTTATTCTGTCTCCATATATATTTATGTTTCCATTTTAATACTTAGGTTTTTGAATGATTTTGACTTTAGTTTATCATGTGATGATAGATATGGCTGTAGTTTTAGGCTTTGGCATGTGGAATTCCACTTTTTCAAGCACCATTTCTTTTTTTTTTTAACTCTGTTTTAAATTTATGTCATTGCTGACTGAGGCTTCTTCGCAGTGGGGCTAAACCAGCATGTGGTGCCCCAGATTGAACCAGAGTCTCTGTGGTTGCCTAAGCTTGCTAAGCAGGCCCTTTAGACCACTGAGCTACCTGGCTGGCCCATCAAGCTCCATTTCTTAGTGAAACTATCTTTCCTCCAGTGAGCAGGCTTTACTTTGTTTTCAAAGATATGATAGCTGGGGCCAGAGAGATGGTTCAGTGGTCTAAAACACCTGCTTAGGAAAGCTCAGGCAACTGCAGGGACTGCGGTTCAATCCCGGGCACCACATGCTGCACCAGTCACACTACCAGGGCAGGCTGAGCCAACCATAAAATAAATAAATAAAGAAAAAAAAAAACAAGCAAACAAATAAAAAAAATTAAAAACAAAACAAAACAAAAAAAATCCCAAAGTTATGATAGCTGAGTTTATTTCAGGTTGCATCTGCATCTTCTATTACTTCCCCCTGAATCTTATTCCTAGTTTTTGTTGTGGTGGTGGTGGTGTGATTTTTCTTTCCAATAGAGTTCTATGCCATTTTTAAGGTAATAGATTTTTAATATAATTTCAAGTCTGATATTGTGATGTCCCTGACTTCCCTTTGTTGCCCAAAATTACTTTTGTTCTTCTATGAAGAAATCTGTCTTGACATGAATTTTAGGAATGTTTTCTCTAGTTCTATGAACTATGGTAATGATATTTTGTTTGAGGTTTAATGGAATCTGTATAGCACTTTCATTATATTGCTTCTTCCTATCAAAGAGCAAGGGATAGCTTTCCATTTTGTGAATGTCCTCTTCAGTATCAATTTGTATGGCATTGCAACATGCAAAATACAGGTCTATTAAGTCCTCTGTTAGATTTTTTCCTGATTCTTTAATTTGTCTTTTTCTTTTGCTGGTTTTTGGTATGGGAGATCAAAATCATGACGTTGCACTTGCCAGGCAGGCATTTATGGCAATGAGCTATGTCCCAAACCCTGATTTTTTTCGATACCATTGTCAAGTTATGCTTTCCATAATTTCTATCTGAGTGAGTTTGTTGATTGCATAGAAGAATTCTATTAATTTTTGAGTGTTGACTTTGTGTCATGCTCTAATATTGACATTTGATAAAATAAAATCCACATGCTTTTGGTTGTACTTTTGGGGGTTTTCTTATACAGTATCATGATAATAATGATATTTTTTGCCCAAATCAAGAAACTTATATTCACATAATTAGAAGTCTCATAGTAAAAAGGGGTAGGCAATGAATTTTTAAAGATTTAAAATTTCTCAAGTTATTTCACATTATAGCACATTTCAGAAAAGAAAACTTTTGCACCATAAATTTGCATAAAAGCATGCCAAAATACACAAACTAGAAACTGTCATAAACTAATTGTAAAGAAGAACAATCATTAAAGCATAGATATAAAAAAAATTAGCTATGTGGGGCTGGGGAGGTAGCCCTGTGGCACAAGTTCCTGCCTGGAAAGTTTAAGGTCATGACTTCAAAACCTGGTCACAAAAAACAACAGAAAAAATGGTATCAGAGAATAAAATTTAATATCTTTTTCCTCATTTGAAAAAAAAAGTCAAACGTAAGAAACTCGACTAATTCCAAGGACTGAAAGAGAAATTGAAAGATCTATTTCTGTGTGAAAGACAAGGAAGAAGCAATAAAAAGTCTATGGCAAATGGAAATATATTTTTAAAATTTCTAATACTAGGAGAAAATACCATACCATGTCTTATCAGTAGATTTTAAATCATAGTTACAATATGAATCTTAAAATAAAAATTACGATAAACAATATTCAGAAAACTAATTAAATATTAATTCAATGTTAAATATTTCCAAGCAATAGAAGTGAGAAAAAGCTTTTACGATAGTAAAGAATTACTAGGAATAAAACATAACATAAATACCAGAATGGCAAATATATGACCACACTTCTAACAGTTTGCAAATAGCATATCACACAAACTTCTAGCATGTCATGGACATAGACAGTGTCTATGAAACTTACTGGTGACCAGTTGTCCCTTGTGGGACTGAGGTACTGCTATTTCCTTGATATACACTCTGTAGACCCAGAAAGAATCATGACCCATATGGTGCAGGAGAAGTCCATTTATAGAACATGCTGAAAGAATTATTTCACTGCTGTAGAAGAAAAAATAATTGAAAGACTGCTTTTGTATGGCCTTCTTTCTCCAGTGCTTAATTGCTTACCCTATTTGGGGAAGGGGGGCTCCTTTCCATTGTCCTTCATGGAGTTCTGGTCATTTTGATCCCTATCTAGAATATCTGTGCATGGTTGGTTTTTTTCATCAAGAAAATCTTGAATTGTTCTTTGTCCTGGAAGTATTTCTCTTCTCCATTAAACTTGAAACATACTTAGGGTATTTCGATCTGAGTTGGAATTTGTTTTCTTGTAAGACTTGAAGTACTTTCCTCTATGGTCTTCTTGATTGAAGGTTTTTGAAGAGAAATCTGCCATTATTCTGATGGATGTGCCTTCAAATGTGATCTGTTTCTTTACTCTAGTGGCTTTTAGTATACTGTTCCTGTGTTGAATTTCTGTGATCTTGATTATTATAGGTCTTGTTGTGGTTATAATTGGGTTGATGCTCTTTGGAGTTCTATGTATTTCGCTTATCTGAATGTCAGCTTGTTACCCCCATATTTGGTAAGTTTTCTGCCATTACTTCTGCCCATATTACTTTTATATCATTTGTATTGACCCCTTATTTCACTGAAGATTTTATCCAATTCTCTGGCAGAGTGATTTCTGTCTCATGGAGTAGGAACTACCCACTACTTCCTTCTATTTTCTTAAGGCTTTTGTTTCCACCTTATCCTGGTCTTGAATTTATACTTCAGATCTTTTTGAGGTCAACAGAACCTACTTTACTCCATCATGTTCATCCTCATTTTGCTACATCCAGCAGATAGATGGCCACTCTCTGCGAGACCATTTCTCTGTTGATTACAGCACCAATACCATGGTGCTCAGTTGATATAAAACTCGCACCCAAGACAGACCATCCAAACTTCATGAGAGGGAAAATCTTAGAGTTAACTGAAAATATTGTAGATTGTTGGCATGAAGACACATGTATCAGCTTATACTTTAACCCAAATATGAGTGACAACATGAAAAATTACAGCATGTATGTGTGAACATATACACACGCAGAAAGAACAGTTGGAGAAAGCCACGTAGCAGCTGTTAAGGAACACCATGGTTTCACTACCAGTTGGTCTTCCTGTTCCTTCAAATTCCCATTCTGAAATGATGATATGTTACTATGATATTGTGATCCTTCTTTACTCTGTGTAATCCAGGAAAATGAGAGCTCCATCATGCCAGAGAATTTCTTGGCTTAATGAGAAAATTCTGTGTGGTACTCTACAAATGTGGGTCGAGTAGGGACTAGAGGAGAGTAATCTCCATACTGTCATGTATGCACTGAAAGACTGATGCAGATGCCATGCAGGATTTGGTTGTTGCTATTTATTTTATGGGCATGGTACTAAAGAATGAACTCAGCACACTTACATTAAGCTCCATCTCCAACCGTATTATTTCATATTCATTTCATCACACTGTCCACTCAGTCACTGAGTCAGGTTGTGTCCAAACCCCCAGTCCTCATGCCCCAGACACCCAGATTCTGGTTTTGCAGCTGAGTGCCAATGGGAATCACGCATGCACACGTCTCACGTGAATTCTTGGCTGCTGTGGCTGACCTTGAGGTCTGTTGGGCTGCTGGGTGCTGGGCTACTACTGCGTCTGCAGGAGCACAAGGCTCCATGGCAGGTGGGAGGGTAGGATGACTCTGCTGAGGAGCCTCTTCAGGGCACACTATGGTGCCAGGAGTTGACGGGATTTTATCCAGGCACTGTTGATTGAGGATGTCCTTCCGAGGACAAGAATATTATCCAAAGTACACAAAAAAATCCATATAAAACATCCTATGCTGTCAAGAGAGCTTCCATTTTTTAGTTCTTTTAATAAGAAATATCAATGCAACAGTTTCAAAGCACATTAGTAGTACATTCCCAAAGGTTGATACAATGCATAGTGTCCTCATAGTAGTTTTTTAGAGCACAGCATGCAGGCATGATAATTTTTCTAATCATAATTGATACAAAAATTCTTCTCATTGAACTCAGAGAAAGTTGTTTTACACATAGTCCAATATTCCATAATAGTAGTAGGTTATTGGCAGAACTGGAGATGTCAGAAGCTGTTGATTTTAGCCTTTTACAGTTCAACATACTAATCTAGCTTTACTTTTTATTCCTCACGGTTAAGCTTTTTCTGTTGTGTGGTGAAGGGCATTTTAAAGCAAGACCTGTATGACAGAACATGGAAGTTTTGTATCTCACAAGGTCAATAAAATCCCCTCAGGATTTACCTTGAAAACAAGTACCATTATTGCTATACTCTCTCTCAAGAAAAAGGTTGGGTTCCAGAAAACAAAAAAAGGTTGTTAAAAGAGAGTAAAATACAAGAAAAACGCCATAGGATTGACCGGCTACAATTTTGTATATGCTTAGATTTCTAAATTTCTGTGTAAAAGTGTTCAACTGCTTTTATCACATTCTATGTGGATTTATTAGAATATCAATGATTGATGGAAAATACTGATTTCAAGTTAAGTGTAAGAGGTTTAATATTAAGAAATTCAGTGATATTAAGCTCAAGTACCTATGTGATAGAATAATAGTAGCACTAAGATTCTCTTCTGCAGGGCTAAGAAAGTAAGTTTATAGACCAAAATTTAGAGAAAAAGAATGGCTGCAAGGATACCAATATTTTGGTTCTAGCCCTTCAAAGTCAGTGAGGACTGAAGACATGAGAGATCCTATGCTGTAACATTCTATAACTCAGTGGTGTTCTAAATTTTCTGTTCAAGGAGATTTTGAGGCCATAGAGTAAAGGATTGACGATGTAGAGTGTGTCTAAGGAGAGTCACCTACAGAGAAAACATTCTTTCAGGCTTTCATAGACAGCAAACTTGCCAAGCAATGATTGTGACACATCCAGATGGCTGACACCGACAACAGTACTACGAAGCACTGTGCATGGTTACAAGGTAAATCTTGAGATCTCCATACTGCTTAAAATGTTAGGAGACTGGTAGTGGGTGGATTAGAGGCACAGACAAGAACAATGTGCTCAGAAACAAGCTCACTGTCATGTTCTTACCAATGGGTTCATCTTTATGCTCACTTTGTCTTTCTGCAATCTTCTGTGTCTTCCCTTTCAGTCCTAAGAGCTGCACTGTACACAATGGCAGAACATTTCCCTTGGGGGCAATGGACCCTCTCTCTCTTTCTCTATCTCTCTCTCTCTCTCTCTCTCTCTCATGTTCCTTCTGCCCTCAGTGGAGAGGGTAGGATGTTGTCCTCTTAGGATCCCCTGGGTCATCAGATGGAAAACAATGAATGAGAGGCTTCTCAGAAGACACTGCCTTGGGGTTTTCTTGTGTTTACACATAGTGAGCAGAATCCCTATCTGCCTTTTGTAAACTCTGCAGGGTTTTGGTGACACAAGATCTCCTCCCAGTTGTGGGCCACTCAGAAGTCCCAGCACCACAGAGAACCATGAAACTGTTTTCCAAGGAGTATGACAGAGGGGGTTGGACCAGCAAGTTAGGGTCATGCAGAAAGAGGTCCAGTGGCAGGGATGTGTCCTGGCAGTGGCGTTCTTGCTTTCCCACCTTTACCAGCATGCCTTCTCCTGGATTGTTTTCTTGACTACTACAGGATCATCTGAATCTCAGAACCTCCCCTTCAACTAAAGAAAACAGGCATGGAAACTTAAGCTCAGATTTGAACCAACAGCTCAGTTGAATTTTCTGCAGGAACCTCTCCTGTAATACTACAGGGCCCCTCCTCCACAAGACTGAAAGGACAATGTGAAAAAGCTCGAAGGTCAATGCAACACAGGAGAGCCCCTGGGCCTCTATGACCAAGTGGTGACCGCTAGATGGAAGCAAGCTCCCAGGGAGAGGGGCACAGCCCAGAAAGGGAATGATGATAGGGTCAGCCTAGGTCCCATCTCTGCCTGAAGCCTAGCAAAAAATGGGGGCACAAAATGATGCATGGCCTGGGCCAACAGGTCGAGCTGGTTAAGGCAGGAGGTGATGCACATTTGGAGTTGGCCAGGGTCTTCGGCAGTCAGTTGTCTAGAAGGGAGGAAAAGGGCAAGGGATGGAGGATGCGGATATCTGTCTGGAATCACTAAGTGAGGGGACGGTCCCCATCCCTTCCCAACTCCAGCCCACCTCCAAGACCCTGTGACAGGCACAGCTAGGTACCCAACACTATGCCCACTGGGCCTGAGCACTCACATTGCCAGCATGTTGCCAGACACATTGAGCACCTTGTAACTGACTCCCTGCAGTGGTGCCAAGAAGGGGAGGGCCATGTCTGCTTCCATGTGGGATGGCAAGGAACCCGTGAGGACACTGGGGAGCAGGGCTGGTTAAAGGACACACGCGCTAGTGCTATTGGGCCTTGCGCTAGCCTGGCAGTCCATTGCCCACTTCACTCCAAGTGCCCCCACTTCCGTTACCCAGGCCAGGCCTTCGTGGTCCGTCCCCTCCGTGGGCCATGCCCTCAGGCTGCAGCTCCAGTTGATAGACTTGCAGCAGTCTGGCCCTGCACCCTCTGTCTGCCCAAAGTCTCTCCCTGAGCCCTGCTGCTCCCTCAACCTGTACTGAAAAGGATACAAAGGTAGCCGCCCTTGTGGCACATGCCCAGGGCGCCGCTGGCAATGGTGTTCACCCAGATAGGCTCCAGGATGCTCACCAGGCCCTGATGGGGTGTTTCGCTTAGGTCTGGGACCGTGTGGGGCCACTCCGAGCTACAGAACGGCCTCACCTCCAGCTGAATCCTCTTGTGCACCTGTGGTGCCTCCTGAACCACTGGGACCACCTGGGCCTTCGGCACCTACCACCTCATCTCCAGAAGCTGGCTGCAAGGGCTACATGGCTTCTTAGAGCTGTGCTCGCCCCTCAGAGGAACTGAGGTTCACCTCATCCAGGAGCGCTAACCTCAGCCTGCATGGGTCGCACTGCAATGGCTTCCTGGAGGCTGTGCTGATGACCCTGCTGAGGGTCTGTGGAGATCCTGAATTAGAGGTGCTCCCGACGCCCTGCCCCTCCTAGTGATTTCCTCCCCTGAGGCCTCAGCATTCTGCTGGCCTGCTTCCAAAGTTGTCTGCCTCAGACCTGCCCACCTCAGGAAACCTCTGGTTCCATTATGGCCACATGGACAGCCCCACCTTGCAGTCTGTGCAGACACAATCCCCCTCACCAATGTCTGGAGGGAGGATGTGCCAAGCCCCACCCAGGCCAAAATGGCACCGCCCCACCCAATGCCCACCAGGTGCCCGCCTGCTTACATGCAGATTAGGATATGGCTCCATGCTTCTGCCTATCCTCAGCACCCAAGCTCTCTGCACCTAAATTTTAGATGCCCCAAAATTATTACCACACTATCCTGTTCACAACAAAAACAATTGAAATCACCTCATTATTCTATTCGGTGTTACTGCTCAATTAGATATGGGTATACACTCACAGCAATATCCATACAATCACTCAAGTGTAGGGCTGCCTTGAGATTTCCACTCTCAAACTAATTTTCCAATGAATGAATTCCCCATCTTGCCCAAAGTCTGAATACATCAATAAATTGCAGACAATTGTCTAGTTCCACATTCTGGGCTGGGTATGAAGCAAAATCTGTCATCAAGCTCAGTTCCCAACATTCTAGGCTTCTACAGCTGCAGTCTTCAAATCTTACCAAACACCTCTTGCAAACCAGTTCCAGAGGCTTCAAAACATGGTCATGAAATCCCAGTACTAGCACCAAAATCTCTCTTGGTCTTTTTTTTTTCCTCTATCTTTCTAAAGAAGTCCTGCCCCCCCCCAGACTCCTCTGGTCTCCATCCTTGATGGGCAGATCGGACTCTTAAGTGCCAGCAGGTCTGTTCTGGTCCTCTAGCTGTCCTTCTATACCCACAGCAGGGAATCATCTCAACAGAGCAAAAGAGTAACAGAAAGCCAGGCTGATCCAAAACGTGCCTCTTGAGGCTCCTCCATGGATTCATAGGTCACTGGATGTCCAGGTCATTGGTGTTCAGACAGAAGAACCCCACTGGCCAGCCACGTACAAGACTGGGCCAAGAACCCTAAAGCTAATCAAGAGGGTGGTAGGAGGTAGCATCCCACAGTGATGCCAGTTCTGTCAGAAGGCTGCAACACATTGGAGGAACAACTAGGGGCAGGCAGTGAAATATAAGTTCTTCATTTCCTGAGGACGGAGGGTGGGAGGGAAGGAGTGAGGAAAGTAAGGAAGGAGGGAGGAAGGGAAGAAGGGGGAGGGAGGGAGGGAGGGGGAAACAAGGCAGGGTGGAAGAGAGGGAAGAAGGGAGGAAGAGAGGGAGGGGGAAGTAATATCCTGTGGCTTGAAACTCAGAGCTGCTGACTTGGCCACCTGAAGGGGTTTAATGGGGTACCAACACAGGGGAAGGGGAGGCATTTGGGAATCTCTGCCCGTGAGCAGATCCACGGCAGGCAAGTGGCTGAGGCAGGAATGATAGGGCACAGGGCCCATGGAGAGCACCTACCCAATCCTAGGCTGACCCACACCTCTTTGTCCCCACACCTCATGCTGCCTTCTCTTGGCTCCCCACATTTCTACCCTGGCACAGTGCCTTCCATGGTGGTGGTCACCAGAGGGTCTGACCCTAGTCCCCTATCTCTGGGTGCATCTCTCCTCCCCACCTCTTCAGGTGCCTGCATGTGAGCCTCCTTTACCTCTTTCTGCTCCCCCGCTCCTGGTGGCTGCATTCACCTCTGCGCTCCATGGTGGACATTTCCCTCTTGGATATATAGCCTTTTTGGGCAATATCTTCATTTTTTTATTTTTTTGTGTTATGGCAGCATCAGCCTGCCCTGGGCACGGGGCTGGCTCAGCATGTGGTGCCGGGGATCGAACCTTGGTCCCTGCAGTTGCCTAAGCTTTCCTAAGCAGGCACTTTATACTGCAGAAACATCTTGCTGGCCCCAGTATCTTCCCTTATTGAGGGAAGAGCCCACAGGGAAAAGAAACATTCTTTCAAGGACAGTCACAAAGCCATTGTCTTTGTAAACTCACGGCCTTGGCAACTACAGAGGAACCAAATTTCCTGTGATGGGGACAATTTTCTGCTCCCCCAAGTCCTCTGCATCCTTCCTCACCTGTGAGTGCCCTCCCCATGTGATTCATCATCACTGTAATCTACTGACACCAAGCCATTCACCTGTGCTCCCACAGTTTCCTCCCCTCTCCCCTTCTCCAGATCCTCAACCTTCCTGATTATGCTACAGCTCATTTCCCCAGGAAGCACAAGCAAGCCACTTGGCCTAAGTTCTCAAGAACAGCAGTGTCCCTGCCTCACCACCAAGACTGGGATTGCCACTTTGGTATATGCAGCCTTTTCCAGTATTGGAGACTGAGCCTGTGGATTTCCCACTGAGCTCCACCCATAGCCCTTTTCCGTATTTTACTTTGAGTCAGCATTTCACTAAACATGACATTGTTTTTTCCTCTCTCTATTACTGAGAGGATTTGAATTTGCAGTTCAGGATGTCCATGAATTCACGTTGTAGCCCATTGAGGCAAGATGTTCTTGGGGAGTTTCTAGCCTCAGCTTCCCCACTACTGCATCACAATTCCACACTATCACCCTGTTCCTGACATTCGGCCCTAAGTGACAAAAATACGTTCTACTTCGTAAATCATATTTGATAGGATTCAAGGACCCTCCTATTGCCTGATCCTTAACATTTGTCTCATAAAAAACAATTTGTAGTAAACAATGTTTCAAATTCCAACTGCACTCTGTCAGCTATTGTTTTATTTATGATTTTGTGCTGGAGAAAAAATTCCTTAGCCCACAAAATCCATACTGACGAAATATAGTCAATATACTTAAACAGAAAGATCCTCAGAATAATTCTGAGAAAAGTAAAAAGCAACGTTTTCTGGGCCTAAACGCAGAAGCCCTGTCTCAAGCACCTCCTAATAGTGATCATCATAAACCTGTGCAGAAGCACCAATTTGCACAAAGTCCAGCACAACCTGAGAGGAGAAACACATCTTCAAGCTCATTCCCCAGCAACTGTGTCAATAATCTAATCCTCCTCACTATCACCTTGCAAACCTTCCTCGCCCCTCAGCCTCCTCAGCTGTTCATAAAGCAGGTAATGTACCCAACCTTAGTCATTCTCTCCCACAGTAAGCAGCATGCACTCAATATCTTGGGTCCTCTTTGGGTGAACCCATTTATGAAACTCTTCAGACATGGCAGAATGGAGCCATGAGCAGGGAGCAGTGGTTGGAGGAATGGGCTGAGATGGCTGGGGACCTTGGTCTCTGCTGGGGGTCACGGACGCTCTTCCCTGCCCAACAAAGGACCACCTCTCCACAACTCCTTATCGCCCTGGTAGAGATGTGTGTTATCATCAACCTCCCACCAGGCATCAGCCAAGGGCTGCAGAAATGGTAAGGAGGGGGCTTCTGCTTCCTGAGCTGTCCTACCAGGAGCAGTGGGGACCGAGTCTAGGATGAAGCATCAGGCAAGAACGCTGGATGCGTTGCCAGGTCAGAATGCTCTCAGCCCTCTGGCTCTGGGCCTTGCTTTGGCTCTGATACAGCATGAAATGATCCAGGCCCCAACCCAGCTGCAAATACTTGTGCCTTCCTGACCTTGTGGCTGTGGTTGTGAATGCTTGAGTTCTATGTGTTACTAATACAAGCCTGGTGCTATCTAAACCAGCTCCACCTTTAGCTCCATCACCATGTATGTGTCCCCTGTGGGAAGGTGCCATCACCCTCAGGGGAGAAAAGCTACACTAGAGAGATGCTTTAGCTGAAAAATCTCACACATGGAGTGGTTGCCCAGCTTTATTTTCTGCAGCGACTCACATTTCATCATGTCTTGTCCAGCAATTCAAAACAGAACATATATGCCTGAATGTCCAATAAATGCAAAGACAGAGAATACTAGGGTTCAACAAAGCCACAGTGACAAATACAGAAATGAGGTCTTATGGAAGGGTATAGTGTGTGGCATGGGAGCATTGGATTCAACACTGCATTTCTTTCAGAGACTCAGGGCAAATGGATGGCCAAAGCTGTCCATGGCATGCAAAACCAGGGCAAGTTCCATAAGGAATTTCAGGAACACTAACAGGAGGGTGCGTGTGTTCCTTGCAATCCATGTCCTGAAAGTGAGAGAAAAGGAAAGTGCAGTGCTTAGGACACTAAGGGAGATTAAAGATCCACCTTTATATCCCTAGCACTTAGGTCGTGTGTGTGTGTGTGTGTGTGTGTGTCTAGGGTTCAAACTCCCTACCTTGCACTTGGCAGACAGGCACTTTTGCCATGGATCTATCTCCCCAGCCACCTGCCCTAGCACTTAGGTACCATACTGTGTCCACTAAAATGGCCCTTCCCAGGGCTGTGGGGACAAAAGAATCCCTCTTCTGTGTTGATGGGACTGTAGACTCATAAAATGACTAGGGAACTCAGTGTGTAGAACCCTCAGAAAACTAGAGCTACATGTCTCATTCATTTCGCTGTTTCCCTCCTTGGTGTTTTTCCAGAAGAATTCAAAACATCATGCCACAGTCACATATGTATACATGTCTATAGTAGTGCTCCTTGTCATAGATAAGTTATGGAAACAATTGAAATGTCCGTCAACCAAGAAATGGATAGAAATTTTGCAGTACTTTTATACAATGTAGTATTAATTGGCTATAAAAAGATACAGACATTTATAAATTAAATGGATGCAACTAGAGCCCATAGGCATAAGTGGAATAAATCTGACCTGCATGTGCAAACATCATAATGTCTCCTTTGTGTAAGAACCTGAAGAGTAAATATGATTTCAAACGTACAATACATATGGTGAATGGGAAAGGAACTGTTGGAAGAAAAGTAAAAACTGGGATAAGGGAGAAAATCAAGAATATAGTGAAATAGAAATATATATGTACATAGAAAGGATACTGGCTAATTCTACTGCTAATTTTGGAGTCTATTCAAAGGAGCAGTTAAGGCTTAAATGATTTTTCTCCATGTTAATTTTTTAATAACTCATAGCCACTCTTAAAGATTTACATCTGGCAACTGGAACAATCAGTATGAAGAAGGCACTAAGCAATATAACAATTGTTGTTGAATTCTTATATTGTTTACTGAAACTGTGAAATTTCTAGTATTTCTAAAAATTTCTTTGTATTCCCTTAAATTTAAAAGCTATTTCTATTTCTTATCAAGAAAAGCCCATCCCTCTATTTGTGTCTGCATCCCTAACCCCCGCAGGACTGACCCAGTCAGGAGGCTGTCATTCATGGTGAGCTCCCTGTAAACATCAGGAGTTTCTCCAAAAGCAGCCATGGATCTTTGGCCTCCCTCAGCTGCTATGGGAGACCAGAAGGGCACCCTGAGGATGCTGATTGAGAGAGGTTAAAGCACAGTTTTCTAAGGCTGGAAAGCTGCATCCCCTCGGCTCTCCTTCCCTGGCAGCTCTCAGGCTGGACCATACCCTCCCCCACCTGTTCCTCCTCTCCCTTACCCGTTTTTCCCCACCACCACCTGGTTCTCCCTTCCCCGTCACTGCTCTCTCTGCCTAAGACCCCAGACCGGCCCCTGTTCCCACAGTCTACCAGGGGGTTCCCCCGTCTCTCTGGCTCCAGCCTCTCCTCTCCTGGTCACAATCCCTTAGGCACTGGCCTGACTGAGTCTCATCCCCCCTCCTGACCGGGCCAATACAGTGGCGACCCAAAGGATACAATCATTGCAAGTCGTTGCCTCATCTGCTGGCCTGGAGCGTGATATTGGCAAAGGGCCATGAGCCATGAGGTGTCTGCACAAACCATGAAAATTCTGCGGAGTGGGTTGTGTCCCCACCAGAGACCTCTGCGTCTCGCTGCTAACGTTCTCGGCTGCCAGCATCGCCGCCCTCAGTGCCCTCCATGGCTGCTCCACCTCGTCCCCTCAGAGCCAGTCTGAACAGCCTGGAGCTCCGCACTCTTTGGTTAGCTCGGCTGCTATGAGGCTCCGCCCCTTTCCCACCCACAATGCACCTGGTGGAGCCCCAGCGCCTGAGCACATGGATGCTCAAGGGGTCTGTTCGCGCCTAAACCTAAAGGCATCTTGGTTGCCAGGCAACCAACGGGCAGTTCCTCACCTCCGTTCCCCTGGGCCCCAATCCGAGCCTTGAGCCTATGGGCCAAATGAACCCTTGGTGCCTGGTCCCTTCTGAGGTGTTCCAGCCTGGAGTTCCAGAGACCCCTATGCCACAGGGTACTGAGGTATCAGGAGACCCAGCTGTGCAATGGGGAGGTGGGTCGGGCCCTCCTTAATGCTCCCAGTAAAGGCCTTGCCTCGGACTGGCCAGCTTGGGAAGCCACTGGCGCTGTGATGCTGTGTGAGCCCATCCCTGTCACCGAGGAAGGGTGTTCCAAGGTAGTCCCAGCCTGCCCCTCTTCTACCCCACGACACAGCCACAGTGTTTTGGCCAGGGGTCCCGGATCAGGACGTGAAATGTGTGCTCACTTACCGTGCCCGGAGTAGTGGCTAGAGCAGCATTCGATCGGGGAACGAGTCGGGGGAATGGAACCCTGGTCCATGCGCTTGCCTCAACAGGCGCTTGGTCGGCTGAGATCTTGCTGGCCCTTAGCTGCTGTCTATTGCCTCAGAAGCACGGAAGAAACTGCGTCAAGACTAGTATACGTACAAATGATTTGTTGTGTATGAGTTCCTTATAATATGTTCACTCAGCATATACACATCAAACCCAGAACACTAATACAAAAAAATGTAAATGAACCTTTTTGGTATGAACCTGTTTGTGTATGAGGTGGTCGATGCTGAAATCCCAGGAGGTCCAGGTTGTCCAGGTGTCCCTGGGGGTACAGGAGTGGTTATAGCTGACATGAGGGGGCTCTGCAGCTATCAGAAGCCCTGCTGGCTTGAGCCCAGAGGTGAGGCCCCACAGGATCTGATGAGTGCCCTGGAGCCAGCGCTGCTGCCCCCATGGCCAGCTGCGCATTGGACATCCATCATCAGGGAAGCTTCATTTGTATCCTTTCCAGTGTAGGCTAGGGGAGCAGCAGGGCTCAGAGAGAGACTTTGGGCAGACAGAGGGTACAGGGCCAGCCTGCAGCAAGTCTGGCTGTGGTAGTTGATACATTGTGTCAACTTGGCAGGTTGCCTGGTGGTTCATACATTTTATCAATTTGGCTGCCTTGCCTGGCTGTTTCACACTGTGAGCCATGAGGGCCCTGCCCCAGAATAACTCAGTTTGGACTTTATCTCCTGGCTTCCTGTACAGACTCATCAGCCTCTAGTTTGGACCCTTCAACTTTCTGTCAGCCTCTAGTTTGGACCCTCCAGGTTTTCTTAGCAGATTTTTCTGCCTTCGTTTTCAGACACAACAGATGATCATTAGAGACTGTTAGGAACTGGTAGAAACCGGTTAAGACCAGTAGGGACGGGTAGGTATGGAACACTGAGTATAAAAGCCTTGGGACTGAATCCTTCAGTTGGCAGTGTGCAGACACTCTTGGCACACTTCCCCATTTGACTCTGGGACTGGCATATTTTGTGTTATATTTGTTCCTTGTATTATATCTGTTCCTCTAGTAAAACCTTGACTAGAACAAAATGTTTAAGATTGAGGGAGGCATGAAGGAAAATCTACAGGCAGGATCTGTGGGATGGCCACTGCCCCAGACCTTCAAGGTGCAAAAGCAGACTTCTCTTCTGAAAACGGACAAACATGCCAGGTTGAAACTCCTACATGTGTGTACAGAGAGTTCTGGGTGTTGCGTGCACAGGGTCTGAGTAGAATGCAGTTGTCCTGCAGCACCTTGTGAGTAAATGACTCTTCTGGATGAGGAATACGTGTGCTAGCATTTTAGTGCTAGCATAGCATTACCCAGTGCCTCCTCTTAGCAATAAGTGGTCTGTAGGGTTTCTAGGTTCATATGTATGGAAAAGAAGGCAGAGCCAATGGGAGGAATGAGGAATCTTGGGGTTAAAGTACATTGTTACATAACAGATGCTCCGAAAATGTAACAGGCATGATTTCTTTTATTTATTTAATTATTTATTTATTTATTTATTTATTTAATTTATATTTTATTTTATTTTTATGTATGTTAGTGTTTGAACTCAGGACAATGCACTTGCCAGGCAAGCACTTATTCTACTGAGCCATCTCCCTGGCCCCAAGAGGCATGATTTTTTAAGATCAGCTTGTTTTCTCTTCTCACGGGACTTGGTGCTCATTTGACATGGGCCTGGCAATTTTCCAGTCTTTCAAGTGTCACGTTGGAGTGAAGCAGGTGCTTTAGACAGAGCTCCAGCCTCATTTCCATGAGATGGTCTTGGTCTTCACTCACTGGCACTCATGTTTACTTCCCTTCACAATAACCTCCTCACTAGGGGTACAATATTTGTTTTTCTTTGCACTCATGAGCAGTTTACTAAATTGTGAGTTATTCCTATAGGGCTTTGACTGCCAATGTCTAAATATCAGCAGAAGGTCATTGAGAATAATGTAAATATTCTGATTCATGTGCAGAGCTCACAGCCTCCAGACCATAGAAGGAAGGTGAATTTATTTTATTTTACTGTATTTTCATTTTTTTAAATTTTATTACATTTAATAACAAATAACAGTTTCAAAGGATGTTAGTAGGAAGGCCACAATATTTAATACAATGCATATTATTGTCTTCATAGTAGCTTTTCAGAGTACAAGATGCAGACATAACTTTTCTCAACACTATTGGTGTAGATATTTCTTCCCATTGAACTAAGAAAAAGCAGCTATATGTATACTCCAATATTCCATCATAGTAGTTGGTTATCAGCAGAACAGGCAATGTCAGAAGCTATTGAGCATTTTACTGCTAAGCATACTGAGATGG
>PVKN010010953.1:0-22164 GCA_004027915.1 Capromys pilorides
TTTTCTGTAACTTCTATAGGCATCTCTGCATTACCATGATTATATAAATATCCTATAGTTATAATATAGGCTGATAATTACTTGCATTAAAACACTCCAATTTTCTGTTTTCTTTTCATTATATGTTTTCATATCTGTGGTACACTGACAACTGGTAGTCAACTTGTAACACCTAGCTGACCTAAACCAGCACAGTGCTGGGTGTGAGAGGCCCACCTGATGATTACTTCCCATAACATAAAAAGAACTCAAGAAGAAGTGAAGCTGTAGGGAGCTGTTGATTTTCCTAATCAGCTCAGCTGTTGTTATCATTGGAGGGGATTGTTGGACCTCATTGTTGCTAACAATGGCTACAGTTCACTTTGGGGTAACTGTGGTCTTTACTTTGAGCGCCACTTCCTGTTTCCACAGGGGAATATGGTGCACTGTTCAGTGTCTTGGAGACGTTTATCATGCTGATGTTTCTGTAAAGACTCAACTGTTATCATCAAAGGAGTTTGGGATCTTGTTGTCCCTGGGGATGGCTTTGGTACTTTTGAAGGGAGCCCTAGTCTTTACTTTGAATGTTGCTTTCTGGCTCCAGGGACGATTCCTCAACCTACTAGCACAGATCTCTCATCCTGCTGGCACAGACTTTCTATCTTCTACCACTGACCTTTTGGGTTTCCCAGAGCAGATCCATCAAACTGTCTTGTGTGAGATATTGTCATGGGCTCTAGGCCTCCACTGGACTTGTGGGGGACACTGCTATGGGATGTAGGTCTTCAGCTGGACTCACACAGGACACTGCCATGGAATCCAGATCCTCAGCTGGATTATTTTGGTCTTTAGTGTGTGGACATATTTCCTCCACTCTCTTTGTATATAACTCTTGGTTGACTACTATAAAATAATTTTATAAATTATGTGTCCTGTATTACCCCCTTTCAATTCCTGACTGTAACAATATCCCACTTTACAACTACTGATATTGCGTATCTTTTAAGATAATTTAGTTACAATCACTTTGCCTTTTAACAAGCTCAGGTAACAATCATAGAAATGAAAATTATACCCCATCACTTTTACAGTAATACAGTATTCTGGTTTGGGCTTCATATTCACTGTTACCAATGAGCTCCCTAAGTCATTATGCTCTGTTATTTAGAGTCTTTTCAACTAAAACTCCTTTTAATATTTCACCTTTAGTCTTTATTGCCTCCTCACTTTTGAAGGGCAAGTTTTCTAGATATAGTATTTTTGGTTGGTAGTTTTTTTCTTTTCAGTGTTTTGCATCTATCATTCCACTCCTTCTGAGTTTCAAGGTTTCTTCTGAAAAAGCCACATTACTCATCACCAGGGAAATGACAACCAAAACCAAGTGAGATCACCTCGCCTGAGTTCAGATGGTTAATATTGAGAAGACAAGGCATAGTGTGGGTGAAGGCATAAAGACAGTCCTTGTACATTGAGGACGGAAACATAAATGGGTACAGCTATTATGGAAAATCATACAGAAGTTCCTCACAAAATCAGAAAGCAAACTGACACATAATCGGGCAGTTTCTCCTTTTAGTGGCTAGATACCCAAAGAAAATGAAATCCTAGCTTGTAGAGCTATTCACACTTCCAGGTTTACTACAGCAATATTGACAACTGCCAAGATATAGAAACAACTTGTCAACAAGCAAATGGATAAAGAAACTGTGGGATACACAGATGTCCTTTACTTCATGATGGGGTTTATGTCTTGATAAACCCACTATAAATGTAAAATATTATAATCAAAAAAAAAATGTATTTGATACACTTAGCCCTCATAACATAATAATGTAGCCTAATCTATTTAAAATATGCTCAGTACACTTATATTAGCCAGTAGCAGTAAAACCATCTAACACAAAAACCTGTTGATAATAAAGTATTACATATCTTACATAATTTATTGAATATTATACTGAAAGTGAAAATAAGATGGTTGTAGTGGATAGAATTTAACATCTTCATAAGTATGCCAGCCATATAGCTCAGTGAACTAACATGCCTGCTTAAGCAGAGCATAGCAGCCAGGGTTCAATCCCTGGCATGCTGTGCCAGCCCTGCCCCCAGGGCTCTGAGATGACAATTGAAACTGGGTGTGATGGTGCGCGCCTATAATCCCAGCACTTGGGAGGCTGAAAACGGGAAAATCATTATGAGTCCAACCTACATAGTGCAACCCTGTAGGCCCTGTACATAAAAAATAAGGTGAACAAATAATTCCAACCACTTGAAGGTAGAACTGTGTCTATACAAGGGCTGATCAAAATCTATGGTCAATGTTCAACTTTTAAAAAATGTATTACAGTAAAAGGCACATCTCTATTACTCCTTTTCAAAATACTCCCTCTTACTATCCTTTTCAGTTTCCAAGGCAGTTCTGGAAAGCCTCTTTCTTGAGTGTCTTCATAAGTTATAATAAAAATACAGTGAATGTTGCTGTCAAAGTGAAACAGCAGACTCACAGAAACATTACAGTGTATCCTCATCCACCTTACGTACCAGGTTTGGTACCATTCAAGTTCTAGTTCTTCCTTAGAGTCAAAATTACCATGAAAGGAGAATATTTCTAATTGATGCAGCATATTGCAGTAGTCACAACACCATAACTAAAGAAACTCATGAAATTAGACTTCCAAAATTGCTTCAGAAAGTGGCAAGAATGATGGGATAGGGGATGGGGATTTGGCTCAGTGGTAAAATGCTTGCCTAGCGAGTTGGAAGCCCTGGGTCTGGTCCTCAGCACCACAACCACAAAATAAGCCTCTCAAAATAAAAAAAAAATCCACCAAAAAAAGAATGATGGGATAAGGGTGTGCAAAGCAAGGAGCAATATTGGTAATGTATCTTTTAGTGTAAAAAAAAGTTTTGAAATTTAAATGTTAACCCTATTTTTCAATTTCAATCTGTACAATGGACTATTACTCAGGTTTAAAAAGGAGATTCTGCCAATTTTTTTTTTTTTTTACAATATGAACTTAAAAAGCACGATGATAAGTGAAATAAACCAGACACAAAGATAAAAATACTGCATGAACTCACTTACATATAGAGTCCTAAAAAGGAGAATAATACAACTTTGGCTGCCTCAGTCAGATAAATTCACAACTAGCACAGCCTCTGTCTCCTGCTTCTCTCCACCCTTCCCCTGCTGACTGGTCGAAGCCTGTCCATTTACTTCTTGGGAAGGATATTTTCAGTGTATGCAGACTGAGATCAAATTAAGACAGATGGTGTCTTAATCCACCCTGATTAGAGGTGACTAAAACCTCCTTTTAGGATATGGGTGTCTCCTGCTCCTGGCTTTCCCACAGCTAAGGAATAGATGTGCAGTGGCCTCCTCAATCTCAGTCTGAGGGGGGCAGATTTCCTGCTGTTTCCTTGTTCACCTTGATCATTACCTCAGGTTTCCCTGCAAAATAAAGCTTTCTTTTGGAAATTTTTTTCTAGTTTATCAGCAATTATCTGTCTGTCTGTCTGTCTGTCTGTCTGTCTGTCTGTCTGTCTGTCTATCTATCTATCTATCTATCTATCTATCTATCTATCATTTCTGGTCCCAGAGACTGAACTTGGGACCTTGCACTTGCCAGGCAGGCACTTGTGCCACTGAGCTATATCCCCGGCCCTCACTCTGTTTCTTTTAGAACTGAGATGACAAGCTGGTTAAAATGACTTGGAGAGTAAATACCTTAGGGTTGTAGACTACTGGGTCTCAGTCATAGCTACTCAGCTCTGCTGTCTTGGAGCCAAAGCAGCCATGAACAATATGTAAAGGAGTGGACATAGATATTTTTGACTAAAACTTTATAAAAGCAAGCAGTGTAGGATTTGATCCATGGGCTATAGTTTGATGAACATTTGGCTACTGGGTTCTTCATTTCCTTCAGGTCAGGAATCGGGTGGAGGCACAAAACAATGACTCCAGCTCAACCTACACTTTCCTCTAAGCCAAAGCAGAGAGGCTGTGCTTGACTATACTTTTCTTACAATACCATGGCCACAAAGTCCAGGGAAGTTTCAAGGACGTGTCATTCAGGGACTGGCAGTTCAGAGGCTGCTTCTGGTGACCTCAAAAAATAAGTCCTCCAGGTGTGCAGGCCCTGAGGATTCATTTCTCCAACTCAAATCTGCACTAGAAAATCCTCTCTTCTCATCTAACAGGAAGGAAGATCTTATTTCCAGCTGCTATGCACAAAAGAAAACTGATTTCTTAGATTTGGTGATTTTTGTTTTTTTAAAAAATAATAATTGACATCAACTGGAACCTGTTTATAGGGTCGCTATGCCAACGAAGTCCCAGGATAAGGCCTGAGAAAAGTAGGACAACTGGATTGGATAAGAATAAATGCTTTTCAAATCCCACCCCAAGGGTATATAAGAGGCTATTTCAAGCTAAATGAGTAAGACATATCCTGATTGCAACATGACTTCACAGAGGTTCTCTGCCCCTAGAGTGTGGCATTCTGCCTGGATGACAGCAGTGACATTTCTGAAGTCATGCTCCTCCCATCATCCTGCATTAGTTCCTAGAGGCCCATCCATGCATAATTCATGTCTGTAACCTCATCATCTAGCTCAGGATACGAAGAAGTTTTTGTATAGCTGCCATGACCCAAACATAAGAGGTTCACCCCTCCCAATTTGGTTTCCTTTTCCTGAAGCCATCGCTGCCGTTCCTGCGACATACTGTCACAGTGCTGAGTGGTCCCAGGATTTCATCTCCACTTCAGCCTCAGCCAAAATGAAGGGAAGAAAAGGCACATGGCCAGGCTTTTCAAGTCCGGTCATACAAAGAAGTAGCTTTCTCAAGAATATCATTGCCTCAAGAATAAATGAAAGGCAAGTACTTCAAGTCAATGTTATGGTGTTCCTTCTATCTTAAGGTGTGCACAAATTATCCTCTTAGGTTTTGTAGTTATGGCAGGAAAAAAAGTTCTGTTCGTTTCTTTCAAAAACACAAATATTGCATGAATTTTGCTTTGTGCCTCTGAGAAAGTTTGAAAATGATAAGCTCTTCTGTTTTGGCATTTTTTGGTTTATCCCACAGCTTCTTAGGCTGTAGAACTAACCCTTTGCCTAAAAACACACTTTAGGCCATCCAGATCAACCCCTGTGATAACTGACTTCTCAGAGAGGCTATGTACTAGAAGCTACCATGGTTTGGATAAGCTTGACCCCGCACTACTGGGAGGTAGTGAGGTGGGGCTTGGCCAGTGGAAGTTACATCATGGGGGAGAGATGTATCCTTAAAAGGGATACAGGTATCCCAGGCCCTTCTTTTTGATTCGCAGCCACGAAAACGAAAAAGGCCACCTTTACCACATGCGCTCTCTATAATGTACTATGTCCCCACTACAGGCCAACAGGGTCAACTGCTCATGGACTGAACTCTTCTAAACTGTAAAACAGTTGACTAATCTCTGGTCCTTGTTACAGCAACAGGAAAGCTAACACAGAAAACCTAATCCCTAAAATCTTTTCATTGTAACTGTAGGTGGAGCTTTCAGGAGGTAATTAAGATTAGACAGCCTAAGAGTCAGGACTTCCTTGATGGAATCAGTGACTTCCTAAGAGACTCAAACTCATGGAGACTTGTTCTAGCTTGCCATGTTAGGTCCTTAACCATGCTAAGATATAGCGAGAAGGCCCTCATCAGATGCTGAGCAGATGCTAGCACTATGTTCTTGGGGCTTTCTCAACCTCCAAAAGTATAATCTAAGTAAACTTCTGTTATCAACTACTCTGTTTCAGGTAGTTTGATACAGTAACAGCAAGCAGACTAAAATAGAGGCCCTGTCCCACCTGGGACTATAGAGAATACTCTTCTCAAATCTATCTGGGACTAGATGAGCCACTTTGGGCCACATTTCATTTTCCTCCATTATCCCCAGTTTTTAATGTACCTATAAAGACTATTCTAAGGACTTTCTACTTCCTGGGGTTAGAAATCCTACCCCATGATTTTCATCCTGGGATCTTTCGTCTCATGTTTCTATTTTAAAAAGTTGCTCTTTGCTAGATCATCTCAGAAGACAAGAAAAGAAGGATGGTTTCTTTTTTGCATGGTGCTAGGAATTAAACTCAGGGCTTTTACACTGAGCATTCCTAGCCCCAACCCTGCCCCATCCTTCCTTATCCTATCTCTTCTCTTCTGAGTCAGGGTTTTGCTAAGTCAGTAAATTATTTAGGCTCAGCTCAAACTTACAATCTTCCTGCCTCACCCTCTCAAGATCTTGTGGACCTCATCAAAATGAAGCCAGTGGGGTGGCTTCCAGGCAAGTGGTCAGGACTAAGAGACAAATGAAGGTAGTCTGGCCTAAAGGAGGGGCTGGTAGCAAAGATGGACCACGGAGGAGAGATTCATGTATTAACTGGGCTTGAGGTGGTATAGCTGGCCCTTGAATTCTGGTTTAAACCAGCTCTGCTTCCTGCAGTGGGCCTAACTCTTAATTCTTCTTCCTTCCTCTCAAACCAAGCCAACATCTGGAGGACACATGGAGGAATATCATTAAATTGTCCTCCTTTCTTTTCATAATCAAGAAGAGTCAGCAAGAATTGCTCTCCCAGAATTTTTCTTAGACTGCTGGACAATCTTTCCAATCTAACACCAATATTTTTCTTTTAGTTTGATTTCCACCCAAAGAATCACACTGTCAAAAAGAAAATCACCCTCAGCCCCATCCCCATACTCCATCCATCTTGAGTTCCTCTCTCAAGGGGAAGCCGTTGTTACACATATCTGTTTATGTTTCTTTAGTGCTTATTTCCATATCTCTAGAAAATATGCTACCACTGCTCCTTGATTTACCAGATTTAGACATCATCTTACTGACTTTCTGCTTTGAGAGGCAAGAATTTATCTACTTATACAATAACCCCTTCCCTTCCTCCTGCCTAATTTTGTGGGGCAAATCACCACTCTTAGCTAACTACTACAGTGGTTCTCAAACTTTAGCTGCATCAAAATCACTAGTAGTCTTGTTAAAATAGATTGTCAGAGCCCACTCTGTGAATTTCTGGTGGTCCAATAATTTGCATTTCTCACAAGATCCCAAGAGAGGGTGAGGTTGCTGGCTCAGGGACCACACGTTAAGAAGCACTGTTCTGTTAGTGAGCTCTGCAACTTCAAGTGTAAATAGCTATTTCTTGCTTCATCAAATTTTGGAGTTATCACTTAACTCACTAATTTGAAAGGCTGACGCTTTAAGAGAACTGCTGTCATGCTTTTCCTCGATACAGTCAAATTTGATGACATTTATATTTTATACTGTCTCCTTACTTCTGCCTTGGCTTAACTGTAAGGAATAAAAACCATAAGTAGAGTTAATTTACTATGACTTCTTGATTACTTGTCATAGTAAAGCCAAGACAACTGCCATGACTATTTTTCTCTATTTATTGAGACAAAATTAAAGTCTGGGAATATTAAACTTCTACTTAAGGGACAATGTCTTTCTATCAAGGTCATTTACTTACACTCTTCTACTTTCTCAAAATCTCACATTTTAATTTGCCCTTATTGTTCTTTTTTCAAAAATGTTTTGTGTGTACTGAAGATTTCATTCAGTGCCTTTGCATTGAGCTATATTCCTAGGACTTTTTTTCCCAGGAAGGTCTCTCTAAGTTCCCCAGGCTAGTTTTAAACTTGTGATTTGGGAGATTTTTTTTTCCTGTTTCATGAAACTCCCTATTTTTATTTAAACATCATAGGGTTGTACTTTTGTATAAAGTTTGTACATTTAGCAGTGTAAAATACACATTTAAAAACAAGATGAAGTAAAAACTCAATTTTTTGGATTCAGTGTTCTTGGGATTTTAAAAAAGAAAAAAAGAAAACTCAGAATTTGGGAGTAGTAGATATGCTTCTCTTCATTTTACTTTTTGACTAGTGACCTGAATGTCGATGACATAGCCGAGCCATTGGTGCTGCTGCTGCCGCCACAGCCAGTTGATGCTGCAAGAATCGCAACTGTTGGATTTGCTGCTGCTGCTGCTGCAAGGCAGAGGACAGCTGGAGTCTCTGCTGAGGGAGGCTTTGCTCAGGGCTGTTCTCGGCAGAGCCAAGCTGAGACAACATAGCTGCCTGTGACTGCATAAAACTTCCTACTCCAGTGAGGTCAATAACAAAAGGCTGCTGGGCAGACAAAGCCTGTTCTTGGGCAGTTGAACCTTGTTCAGAACCCTGCTCCCCTGGCTGCTGAGGACTGGAGGTTGTGGGCTGCTGAGGCTATGGCTGCAGCTGCAGCTGCTGCGGCTGCTTCTGCTGTGGCTGCTGCAGGGCGTTAAAGATAAGCAAGCCACCGGGAAGCTGGAGTAGATTTAAAGGCTTGAGACTTGAACTGTTTTTTAAACCAAATGGAACACCTGCTCGTGATGCTGCCTGCATGGTACTGGGCAATGAATTTGGTGGCAGACTCCCTGAGGGGAGAAGGCCGGCCAGGTTTACTCCTGCAGGAGTTAGTGACACCAGAGTTGCAGCCCAGCATGGGTTTGAACCAGTCATCAAGCCTGGGCCCCACAAATAGAGCCCACTACATTGATGAAGTCAAATCCAGCAGAGTTTGCCATGACCTGGGTGGCTGTGGTTCCTGTAGTTATAGATCTTACCATGGTGGAAAGAGGAATGGTCATTATAGGCATTGCCTGGCTCAGAGACATTTGCTGCTGAGCAAACTGAGTTAACAAAGTATGCTGAGGGGTGAAGCCTCAATCTTGGGGAGTAGGGGTGGCTGAAGGGGCGCTAAGAGTTGAGCTCTGAGCATTGGAAGGGTATGGGGTTGATGAAGGTGTTGGTGTAGAAGTAGATGGCTTAGGAGTTCCAGATCTTTGTGATGAGATGGCAGGAGAGAGGGCAGCTGGAGAAAGCATACTAACTTGACTGAGTTCCATCTATGACTTCTGAGAAAGATTTGGTGGCCAAGAAGGAAGAGGATGAGCTGGAGATTTAAGTAAGCTACTGGCTTGCTGTGGTGTGAAATAGTCACCTGAGGCACTATTTCCTGAGCCTGAAGGAAGCTTGATGGGTGGAGGTCGATATTTTACTCCCTTCCCCAGCACAGAAGACTGAACTGACATGGTTTTGGCCTGTTCTGTTTCCTTTCCAGGAGAAAACTGGTTTAGACTGGTAGAGCCACTAGAGCTGTGACATCTTGACTGGATATTTGGCTTCATTCTAGACCAATTCCTGGTACTGATTAACTACCCTCTCGGCATCAGTCTTTGATTCAATAATGAACCAATTTGAATGATCATCTGTAGAGGAGTGAGACGGAGACATCTGGCTGTCGCTTTTTTCATCTCCTTTACATGGTTGGATTTACCACAGTAAAGTGGATCACCAAGAGACTGCAAGACGGTGAGCTTTGTTTTCTGACACTGATTACCAGCTTCATATTCAAACACATAATCATCTTTTACCTCATGTGCTGGCCAGCCTGTCAGCTGTGAGTCATCAGATCTGATAGACTTCTCCACTTTGGCATATTTCTCCACATCCATTTCAGAAGGCATGGACAAATTACAGGGACTTCATTTCCACATATCTACACAATTTCCTGCTTTAGAAATTTTGAGGTCATAATGCCTACCTGCTTTCCTTTCCTTTTGTTTTTGTAAGAGATCAAGTAATTTCAGCTGAAGAGGAGGTGGACAGTGAGGTAGATCTTGCTGCTGATTCAAAGAAGACCTGGAATATCTCTTGAAACACCATTTCATAGGGCAAGTGTTCATCTTCTGCCTGTTATAGAGCAGTCTGTTTGCTATGGAAGGATCAAGATGGAAGTGGTTCTGCTGTAGCTAGAATCAGCTGGCTGTAGAAGTTTGTCTTCCTGGGTATGGTTATCACTTGCTATTGAATGAACATCACAGATAAAGTCTGCATGGTTGCACATAAGAGAATGTGCCTACTTTGGTAACCTGGTGATATCACATTACTGGACTGCCTGTAGTTACGTATTTCTGCTATGACACATGCACAATGGAAAATATTAACCTGAGATTTTTCTAGGAGATCAACCAAAATAGGAGACAATTCTTCTGCATCTAAGGACTCAAACAATTTCCTTCTTCATAAGGCAGTCGAATGGTTTCAAAACTGAATCTGATCCAGTTTTTCCCTAAGCATCAGAGAACATTCCTCATTTCCTGGGTATAGATCGACCACTAAACATGACAAAGTCTCCTGCATAACAAGCTTCTCTAGCAAGTTCACACTTCTTAATTTCTTAACCTCAGGTTCTTTTTCACATTCTGCAATATATAAGTCATAAAGTTTTTGAAATACAGATTTTTCTCAGCATGGTCCAAAGCTAGTTCTAAAGTCTGTTGCATTGTGACAGAAAATTGGGAGCCAAAAGAAAATGTATGTGCGCTGATGAAGTCAGATGAAGTCTTTAATATCAATCTTACATATAGAGATACCCTGCACCTCAGCTGTGGAGTTCTCCACCTCCCCGGTGAACTGGATTAATTTGGGAGATTTTGACTGCCTTTATTTTTTTCTTATCCATACAATACTTAAAACATACTGTATTATGAATACCTGCCACTTTCTCATCATTCTATTGCTTGGCTTCATTTCGCTGCAAGTTCATTAATAACCTGTTCGACACTGGATACATTTTTTAGATTTCCACAGTGATCACACAGTGACTTCCATAGTGACCCTGGGATTTCTTCTCTTGGCATTTCTGGGACTTGGTGCCACAGTTTCCTGGATTCCAAGACTTTCTCTCTCTAGTTATCCCCACTGTTTTGTTGGAGTGCATCTCAGGTAATGTTTCTGGGAGGATTACTAGGGAAATAAACATTCCAGGTCCTTGACTATCTGAAAAGTGACTTTATTTTTTCTTCACGCTTCACTGGTAGGTTAAAAATAAAATTCTAGTTTCAAAGTCACTTTTCCTTTGAGCTCTGAGTCCCTTAACTCCACAAAGTCTTCTAAGCTTCTAAGCTTGCTAATGAAGAGTCCAACAGATAATCAGTTCAACTCTAGATCTGATGTAAATTGACATACTTCTCCCACTATCACTATCCTGTACTTCCTATCCTGGAAATGGTTAGAATTTTCCTTCACTCTTGGGAGCATTAACGATTCAAACTCATGTATGTATAATTTGGGTTTATCTTGCTTGTTCATTAGCAAGCTTAGAAGCTTAGAAGACTTTGTGGAGTTAAGGGACTCAGAGCTCAAAGGAAAAGTGACTTTGAAACTAGAATTTTATTTTTAACCTACCAGTGAAGCGTGAAGAAAAAATAAAGTCACTTTTCAGATAGTCAAGGACCTGGAATGTTTATTTCCCTAGTAATCCTCCCAGAAACATTACCTGAGATGCACTCCAACAAAACAGTGGGGATAACTAGAGAGAGAAAGTCTTGGAATCCAGGAAACTGTGGCACCAAGTCCCAGAAATGCCAAGAGAAGAAATCCCAGGGTCACTATGGAAGTCACTGTGTGATCACTGTGGAAATCTAAAAAATGTATCCAGTGTCGAACAGGTTATTAATGAACTTGCAGCGAAATGAAGCCAAGCAATAGAATGATGAGAAAGTGGCAGGTATTCATAATACAGTATGTTTTAAGTATTGTATGGATAAGAAAAAAATAAAGGCAGTCAAAATCTCCCAAATTAATCCAGTTCACCGGGGAGGTGGAGAACTCCACAGCTGAGGTGCAGGGTATCTCTATATGTAAGATTGATATTAAAGACTTCATCTGACTTCATCAGCGCACATACATTTTCTTTTGGCTCCCAATTTTCTGTCACAATGCAACAGACTTTAGAACTAGCTTTGGACCATGCTGAGAAAAATCTGTATTTCAAAAACTTTATGACTTATATATTGCAGAATGTGAAAAAGAACCTGAGGTTAAGAAATTAAGAAGTGTGAACTTGCTAGAGAAGCTTGTTATGCAGGAGACTTTGTCATGTTTAGTGGTCGATCTATACCCAGGAAATGAGGAATGTTCTCTGATGCTTAGGGAAAAACTGGATCAGATTCAGTTTTGAAACCATTCGACTGCCTTATGAAGAAGGAAATTGTTTGAGTCCTTAGATGCAGAAGAATTGTCTCCTATTTTGGTTGATCTCCTAGAAAAATCTCAGGTTAATATTTTCCATTGTGCATGTGTCATAGCAGAAATACGTAACTACAGGCAGTCCAGTAATGTGATATCACCAGGTTACCAAAGTAGGCACATTCTCTTATGTGCAACCATGCAGACTTTATCTGTGATGTTCATTCAATAGCAAGTGATAACCATACCCAGGAAGACAAACTTCTACAGCCAGCTGATTCTAGCTACAGCAGAACCACTTCCATCTTGATCCTTCCATAGCAAACAGACTGCTCTATAACAGGCAGAAGATGAACACTTGCCCTATGAAATGGTGTTTCAAGAGATATTCCAGGTCTTCTTTGAATCAGCAGCAAGATCTACCTCACTGTCCACCTCCTCTTCAGCTGAAATTACTTGATCTCTTACAAAAACAAAAGGAAAGGAAAGCAGGTAGGCATTATGACCTCAAAATTTCTAAAGCAGGAAATTGTGTAGATATGTGGAAATGAAGTCCCTGTAATTTGTCCATGCCTTCTGAAATGGATGTGGAGAAATATGCCAAAGTGGAGAAGTCTATCAGATCTGATGACTCACAGCTGACAGGCTGGCCAGCACATGAGGTAAAAGATGATTATGTGTTTGAATATGAAGCTGGTAATCAGTGTCAGAAAACAAAGCTCACCGTCTTGCAGTCTCTTGGTGATCCACTTTACTGTGGTAAATCCAACCATGTAAAGGAGATGAAAAAAGCGACAGCCAGATGTCTCCGTCTCACTCCTCTACAGATGATCATTCAAATTGGTTCATTATTGAATCAAAGACTGATGCCGAGAGGGTAGTTAATCAGTACCAGGAATTGGTCTAGAATGAAGCCAAATATCCAGTCAAGATGTCACAGCTCTAGTGGCTCTACCAGTCTAAACCAGTTTTCTCCTGGAAAGGAAACAGAACAGGCCAAAACCATGTCAGTTCAGTCTTCTGTGCTGGGGAAGGGAGTAAAATATCGACCTCCACCCATCAAGCTTCCTTCAGGCTCAGGAAATAGTGCCTCAGGTGACTATTTCACACCACAGCAAGCCAGTAGCTTACTTAAATCTCCAGCTCATCCTCTTCCTTCTTGGCCACCAAATCTTTCTCAGAAGTCATAGATGGAACTCAGTCAAGTTAGTATGCTTTCTCCAGCTGCCCTCTCTCCTGCCATCTCATCACAAAGATCTGGAACTCCTAAGCCATCTACTTCTACACCAACACCTTCATCAACCCCATACCCTTCCAATGCTCAGAGCTCAACTCTTAGCGCCCCTTCAGCCACCCCTACTCCCCAAGATTGAGGCTTCACCCCTCAGCATACTTTGTTAACTCAGTTTGCTCAGCAGCAAATGTCTCTGAGCCAGGCAATGCCTATAATGACCATTCCTCTTTCCACCATGGTAAGATCTATAACTACAGGAACCACAGCCACCCAGGTCATGGCAAACTCTGCTGGATTTGACTTCATCAATGTAGTGGGCTCTATTTGTGGGGCCCAGGCTTGATGACTGGTTCAAACCCATGCTGGGCTGCAACTCTGGTGTCACTAACTCCTGCAGGAGTAAACCTGGCCGGCCTTCTCCCCTCAGGGAGTCTGCCACCAAATTCATTGCCCAGTACCATGCAGGCAGCATCACGAGCAGGTGTTCCATTTGGTTTAAAAAACAGTTCAAGTCTCAAGCCTTTAAATCTACTCCAGCTTCCCGGTGGCTTGCTTATCTTTAACGCCCTGCAGCAGCCACAGCAGAAGCAGCCGCAGCAGCTGCAGCTGCAGCCATAGCCTCAGCAGCCCACAACCTCCAGTCCTCAGCAGCCAGGGGAGCAGGGTTCTGAACAAGGTTCAACTGCCCAAGAACAGGCTTTGTCTGCCCAGCAGCCTTTTGTTATTGACCTCACTGGAGTAGGAAGTTTTATGCAGTCACAGGCAGCTATGTTGTCTCAGCTTGGCTCTGCCGAGAACAGCCCTGAGCAAAGCCTCCCTCAGCAGAGACTCCAGCTGTCCTCTGCCTTGCAGCAGCAGCAGCAGCAAATCCAACAGTTGCGATTCTTGCAGCATCAACTGGCTGTGGCGGCAGCAGCAGCACCAATGGCTCGGCTATGTCATCGACATTCAGGTCACTAGTCAAAAAGTAAAATGAAGAGAAGCATATCTACTACTCCCAAATTCTGAGTTTTCTTTTTTTCTTTTTTAAAATCCCAAGAACACTGAATCCAAAAAATTGAGTTTTTACTTCATCTTGTTTTTAAATGTGTATTTTACACTGCTAAATGTACAAACTTTATACAAAAGTACAACCCTATGATGTTTAAATAAAAATAGGGAGTTTCATGAAACAGGAAAAAAAAATCTCCCAAATCACAAGTTTAAAACTAGCCTGGGGAACTTAGAGAGACCTTCCTGGGAAAAAAAGTCCTAGGAATATAGCTCAATGCAAAGGCACTGAATGAAATCTTCAGTACACACAAAACATTTTTGAAAAAAGAACAATAAGGGCAAATTAAAATGTGAGATTTTGAGAAAGTAGAAGAGTGTAAGTAAATGACCTTGATAGAAAGACATTGTCCCTTAAGTAGAAGTTTAATATTCCCAGACTTTAATTTTGTCTCAATAAATAGAGAAAAATAGTCATGGCAGTTGTCTTGGCTTTACTATGACAAGTAATCAAGAAGTCATAGTAAATTAACTCTACTTATGGTTTTTATTCCTTACAGTTAAGCCAAGGCAGAAGTAAGGAGACAGTATAAAATATAAATGTCATCAAATTTGACTGTATCGAGGAAAAGCATGACAGCAGTTCTCTTAAAGCGTCAGCCTTTCAAATTAGTGAGTTAAGTGATAACTCCAAAATTTGATGAAGCAAGAAATAGCTATTTACACTTGAAGTTGCAGAGCTCACTAACAGAACAGTGCTTCTTAACGTGTGGTCCCTGAGCCAGCAACCTCACCCTCTCTTGGGATCTTGTGAGAAATGCAAATTATTGGACCACCAGAAATTCACAGAGTGGGCTCTGACAATCTATTTTAACAAGACTACTAGTGATTTTGATGCAGCTAAAGTTTGAGAACCACTGTAGTAGTTAGCTAAGAGTGGTGATTTGCCCCACAAAATTAGGCAGGAGGAAGGGAAGGGGTTATTGTATAAGTAGATAAATTCTTGCCTCTCAAAGCAGAAAGTCAGTAAGATGATGTCTAAATCTGGTAAATCAAGGAGCAGTGGTAGCATATTTTCTAGAGATATGGAAATAAGCACTAAAGAAACATAAACAGATATGTGTAACAACGGCTTCCCCTTGAGAGAGGAACTCAAGATGGATGGAGTATGGGGATGGGGCTGAGGGTGATTTTCTTTTTGACAGTGTGATTCTTTGGGTGGAAATCAAACTAAAAGAAAAATATTGGTGTTAGATTGGAAAGATTGTCCAGCAGTCTAAGAAAAATTCTGGGAGAGCAATTCTTGCTGACTCTTCTTGATTATGAAAAGAAAGGAGGACAATTTAATGATATTCCTCCATGTGTCCTCCAGATGTTGGCTTGGTTTGAGAGGAAGGAAGAAGAATTAAGAGTTAGGCCCACTGCAGGAAGCAGAGCTGGTTTAAACCAGAATTCAAGGGCCAGCTATACCACCTCAAGCCCAGTTAATACATGAATCTCTCCTCCGTGGTCCATCTTTGCTACCAGCCCCTCCTTTAGGCCAGACTACCTTCATTTGTCTCTTAGTCCTGACCACTTGCCTGGAAGCCACCCCACTGGCTTCATTTTGATGAGGTCCACAAGATCTTGAGAGGGTGAGGCAGGAAGATTGTAAGTTTGAGCTGAGCCTAAATAATTTACTGACTTAGCAAAACCCTGACTCAGAAGAGAAGAGATAGGATAAGGAAGGATGGGGCAGGGTTGGGGCTAGGAATGCTCAGTGTAAAAGCCCTGAGTTTAATTCCTAGCACCATGCAAAAAAGAAACCATCCTTCTTTTCTTGTCTTCTGAGATGATCTAGCAAAGAGCAACTTTTTAAAATAGAAACATGAGACGAAAGATCCCAGGATGAAAATCATGGGGTAGGATTTCTAACCCCAGGAAGTAGAAAGTCCTTAGAATAGTCTTTATAGGTACATTAAAAACTGGGGATAATGGAGGAAAATGAAATGTGGCCCAAAGTGGCTCATCTAGTCCCAGATAGATTTGAGAAGAGTATTCTCTATAGTCCCAGGTGGGACAGGGCCTCTATTTTAGTCTGCTTGCTGTTACTGTATCAAACTACCTGAAACAGAGTAGTTGATAACAGAAGTTTACTTAGATTATACTTTTGGAGGTTGAGAAAGCCCCAAGAACATAGTGCTAGCATCTGCTCAGCATCTGATGAGGGCCTTCTCGCTATATCTTAGCATGGTTAAGGACCTAACATGGCAAGCTAGAACAAGTCTCCATGAGTTTGAGTCTCTTAGGAAGTCACTGATTCCATCAAGGAAGTCCTGACTCTTAGGCTGTCTAATCTTAATTACCTCCTGAAAGCTCCACCTACAGTTACAATGAAAAGATTTTAGGGATTAGGTTTTCTGTGTTAGCTTTCCTGTTGCTGTAACAAGGACCAGAGATTAGTCAACTGTTTTACAGTTTAGAAGAGTTCAGTCCATGAGCAGTTGACCCTGTTGGCCTGTAGTGGGGACATAGTACATTATAGAGAGCGCATGTGGTAAAGGTGGCCTTTTTCGTTTTCGTGGCTGCGAATCAAAAAGAAGGGCCTGGGATACCTGTATCCCTTTTAAGGATACATCTCTCCCCCATGATGTAACTTCCACTGGCCAAGCCCCACCTCACTACCTCCCAGTAGTGCGGGGTCAAGCTTATCCAAACCATGGTAGCTTCTAGTACATAGCCTCTCTGAGAAGTCAGTTATCACAGGGGTTGATCTGGATGGCCTAAAGTGTGTTTTTAGGCAAAGGGTTAGTTCTACAGCCTAAGAAGCTGTGGGATAAACCAAAAAATGCCAAAACAGAAGAGCTTATCATTTTCAAACTTTCTCAGAGGCACAAAGCAAAATTCATGCAATATTTGTGTTTTTGAAAGAAACGAACAGAACTTTTTTTCCTGCCATAACTACAAAACCTAAGAGGATAATTTGTGCACACCTTAAGATAGAAGGAACACCATAACATTGACTTGAAGTACTTGCCTTTCATTTATTCTTGAGGCAATGATATTCTTGAGAAAGCTACTTCTTTGTATGACCGGACTTGAAAAGCCTGGCCATGTGCCTTTTCTTCCCTTCATTTTGGCTGAGGCTGAAGTGGAGATGAAATCCTGGGACCACTCAGCACTGTGACAGTATGTCGCAGGAAGGGCAGCGATGGCTTCAGGAAAAGGAAACCAAATTGGGAGGGGTGAACCTCTTATGTTTGGGTCATGGCAGCTATACAAAAACTTCTTCGTATCCTGAGCTAGATGATGAGGTTACAGACATGAATTATGCATGGATGGGCCTCTAGGAACTAATGCAGGATGATGGGAGGAGCATGACTTCAGAAATGTCACTGCTGTCATCCAGGCAGAATGCCACACTCTAGGGGCAGAGAACCTCTGTGAAGTCATGTTGCAATCAGGATATGTCTTACTCATTTAGCTTGAAATAGCCTCTTATATACCCTTGGGGTGGGATTTGAAAAGCATTTATTCTTATCCAATCCAGTTGTCCTACTTTTCTCAGGCCTTATCCTGGGACTTCGTTGGCATAGCGACCCTATAAACAGGTTCCAGTTGATGTCAATTATTATTTTTTAAAAAAACAAAAATCACCAAATCTAAGAAATCAGTTTTCTTTTGTGCATAGCAGCTGGAAATAAGATCTTCCTTCCTGTTAGATGAGAAGAGAGGATTTTCTAGTGCAGATTTGAGTTGGAGAAATGAATCCTCAGGGCCTGCACACCTGGAGGACTTATTTTTTGAGGTCACCAGAAGCAGCCTCTGAACTGCCAGTCCCTGAATGACACGTCCTTGAAACTTCCCTGGACTTTGTGGCCATGGTATTGTAAGAAAAGTATAGTCAAGCACAGCCTCTCTGCTTTGGCTTAGAGGAAAGTGTAGGTTGAGCTGGAGTCATTGTTTTGTGCCTCCACCCGATTCCTGACCTGAAGGAAATGAAGAACCCAGTAGCCAAATGTTCATCAAACTATAGCCCATGGATCAAATCCTACACTGCTTGCTTTTATAAAGTTTTAGTCAAAAATATCTATGTCCACTCCTTTACATATTGTTCATGGCTGCTTTGGCTCCAAGACAGCAGAGCTGAGTAGCTATGACTGAGACCCAGTAGTCTACAACCCTAAGGTATTTACTCTCCAAGTCATTTTAACCAGCTTGTCATCTCAGTTCTAAAAGAAACAGAGTGAGGGCCGGGGATATAGCTCAGTGGCACAAGTGCCTGCCTGGCAAGTGCAAGGTCCCAAGTTCAGTCTCTGGGACCAGAAATGATAGATAGATAGATAGATAGATAGATAGATAGATAGATAGACAGACAGACAGACAGACAGACAATGATAGATAGACAGACAGACAGACAGACAGACAGACAGACAGACAGACAGATAATTGCTGATAAACTAGAAAAAAATTTCCAAAAGAAAGCTTTATTTTGCAGGGAAACCTGAGGTAATGATCAAGGTGAACAAGGAAACAGCAGGAAATCTGCCCCCATCAGACTGAGATTGAGGAGGCCACTGCACATCTATTCCTCAGCTGTGGGAAAGCCAGGAGCAGGAGACACCCATATCCTAAAAGGAGGTTTTAGTCACCTCTAATCAGGGTGGATTAAGACACCATCTGTCTTAATTTGATCTCAGTCTGCATACACTGAAAATATCCTTCCCAAGAAGTAAATGGACAGGCTTCGACCAGTCAGCAGGGGAAGGGTGGAGAGAAGCAGGAGACAGAGGCTGTGCTAGTTGTGAATTTATCTGACTGAGGCAGCCAAAGTTGTATTATTCTCCTTTTTAGGACTCTATATGTAAGTGAGTTCATGCAGTATTTTTATCTTTGTGTCTGGTTTATTTCACTTATCATCGTGCTTTTTAAGTTCATATTGTAAAAAAAAAAAAAATTGGCAGAATCTCCTTTTTAAACCTGAGTAATAGTCCATTGTACAGATTGAAATTGAAAAATAGGGTTAACATTTAAATTTCAAAACTTTTTTTTACACTAAAAGATACATTACCAATATTGCTCCTTGCTTTGCACACCCTTATCCCATCATTCTTTTTTTGGTGGATTTTTTTTTTATTTTGAGAGGCTTATTTTGTGGTTGTGGTGCTGAGGACCAGACCCAGGGCTTCCAACTCGCTAGGCAAGCATTTTACCACTGAGCCAAATCCCCATCCCCTATCCCATCATTCTTGCCACTTTCTGAAGCAATTTTGGAAGTCTAATTTCATGAGTTTCTTTAGTTATGGTGTTGTGACTACTGCAATATGCTGCATCAATTAGAAATATTCTCCTTTCATGGTAATTTTGACTCTAAGGAAGAACTAGAACTTGAATGGTACCAAACCTGGTACGTAAGGTGGATGAGGATACACTGTAATGTTTCTGTGAGTCTGCTGTTTCACTTTGACAGCAACATTCACTGTATTTTTATTATAACTTATGAAGACACTCAAGAAAGAGGCTTTCCAGAACTGCCTTGGAAACTGAAAAGGATAGTAAGAGGGAGTATTTTGAAAAGGAGTAATAGAGATGTGCCTTTTACTGTAATACATTTTTTAAAAGTTGAACATTGACCATAGATTTTGATCAGCCCTTGTATAGACACAGTTCTACCTTCAAGTGGTTGGAATTATTTGTTCACCTTATTTTTTATGTACAGGGCCTACAGGGTTGCACTATGTAGGTTGGACTCATAATGATTTTCCCGTTTTCAGCCTCCCAAGTGCTGGGATTATAGGCGCGCACCATCACACCCAGTTTCAATTGTCATCTCAGAGCCCTGGGGGCAGGGCTGGCACAGCATGCCAGGGATTGAACCCTGGCTGCTATGCTCTGCTTAAGCAGGCATGTTAGTTCACTGAGCTATATGGCTGGCATACTTATGAAGATGTTAAATTCTATCCACTACAACCATCTTATTTTCACTTTCAGTATAATATTCAATAAATTATGTAAGATATGTAATACTTTATTATCAACAGGTTTTTGTGTTAGATGGTTTTACTGCTACTGGCTAATATAAGTGTACTGAGCATATTTTAAATAGATTAGGCTACATTATTATGTTATGAGGGCTAAGTGTATCAAATACATTTTTTTTTTGATTATAATATTTTACATTTATAGTGGGTTTATCAAGACATAAACCCCATCATGAAGTAAAGGACATCTGTGTATCCCACAGTTTCTTTATCCATTTGCTTGTTGACAAGTTGTTTCTATATCTTGGCAGTTGTCAATATTGCTGTAGTAAACCTGGAAGTGTGAATAGCTCTACAAGCTAGGATTTCATTTTCTTTGGGTATCTAGCCACTAAAAGGAGAAACTGCCCGATTATGTGTCAGTTTGCTTTCTGATTTTGTGAGGAACTTCTGTATGATTTTCCATAATAGCTGTACCCATTTATGTTTCCGTCCTCAATGTACAAGGACTGTCTTTATGCCTTCACCCACACTATGCCTTGTCTTCTCAATATTAACCATCTGAACTCAGGCGAGGTGATCTCACTTGGTTTTGGTTGTCATTTCCCTGGTGATGAGTAATGTGGCTTTTTCAGAAGAAACCTTGAAACTCAGAAGGAGTGGAATGATAGATGCAAAACACTGAAAAGAAAAAAACTACCAACCAAAAATACTATATCTAGAAAACTTGCCCTTCAAAAGTGAGGAGGCAATAAAGACTAAAGGTGAAATATTAAAAGGAGTTTTAGTTGAAAAGACTCTAAATAACAGAGCATAATGACTTAGGGAGCTCATTGGTAACAGTGAATATGAAGCCCAAACCAGAATACTGTATTACTGTAAAAGTGATGGGGTATAATTTTCATTTCTATGATTGTTACCTGAGCTTGTTAAAAGGCAAAGTGATTGTAACTAAATTATCTTAAAAGATACGCAATATCAGTAGTTGTAAAGTGGGATATTGTTACAGTCAGGAATTGAAAGGGGGTAATACAGGACACATAATTTATAAAATTATTTTATAGTAGTCAACCAAGAGTTATATACAAAGAGAGTGGAGGAAATATGTCCACACACTAAAGACCAAAATAATCCAGCTGAGGATCTGGATTCCATGGCAGTGTCCTGTGTGAGTCCAGCTGAAGACCTACATCCCATAGCAGTGTCCCCCACAAGTCCAGTGGAGGCCTAGAGCCCATGACAATATCTCACACAAGACAGTTTGATGGATCTGCTCTGGGAAACCCAAAAGGTCAGTGGTAGAAGATAGAAAGTCTGTGCCAGCAGGATGAGAGATCTGTGCTAGTAGGTTGAGGAATCGTCCCTGGAGCCAGAAAGCAACATTCAAAGTAAAGACTAGGGCTCCCTTCAAAAGTACCAAAGCCATCCCCAGGGACAACAAGATCCCAAACTCCTTTGATGATAACAGTTGAGTCTTTACAGAAACATCAGCATGATAAACGTCTCCAAGACACTGAACAGTGCACCATATTCCCCTGTGGAAACAGGAAGTGGCGCTCAAAGTAAAGACCACAGTTACCCCAAAGTGAACTGTAGCCATTGTTAGCAACAATGAGGTCCAACAATCCCCTCCAATGATAACAACAGCTGAGCTGATTAGGAAAATCAACAGCTCCCTACAGCTTCACTTCTTCTTGAGTTCTTTTTATGTTATGGGAAGTAATCATCAGGTGGGCCTCTCACACCCAGCACTGTGCTGGTTTAGGTCAGCTAGGTGTTACAAGTTGACTACCAGTTGTCAGTGTACCACAGATATGAAAACATATAATGAAAAGAAAACAGAAAATTGGAGTGTTTTAATGCAAGTAATTATCAGCCTATATTATAACTATAGGATATTTATATAATCATGGTAATGCAGAGATGCCTATAGAAGTTACAGAAAA
>PVKN010010954.1:0-22122 GCA_004027915.1 Capromys pilorides
ATGGTGTTGATGTCCAAATTTCTGGGTAAAAATATGTAACTTTTATCTGTTAATATATTATAGGGACTTAAATATTGAATATCCATGGACAACTATAAAATGAGCTAATAAAAACTTAAAGGAAATGCTCATTAAACAAAAAGGGGTAAGATAGTATGGAAATACACATTCATATACCTAGGTTAATTGTATAAAAAGCTTTATTTACATTAAATTTTTAAACCGCTGCCAGATGGATCTTCTGCTGCAGACTGTCACTGGACAAAGGATATGAGTATTCCTTTACAACAACCTGTTTTCTTTCTAAATTATATTGATCAGTGGGTTCCAGGAGATATCCAGAGATGGGGAAGAGGTTTTGCTTGTGTTATTACAGACAGAAGAGAAGTAGTTTGGGTAACAGCTCGATAAATATAACTCAGAAAACGAGTAATCATAAGCATTCTGATACAAAACCTCTGATTGATGAAAAGACTCACTTTAAATAGGAAATCATTCAGACATCCTCTTCCTAAAATCCAGGAAGCCCCACTACCTACCTGGGAACAAATCAAAAATCTCACTTGATACTTTGTAGGACACTAAGGAAACAATTTCCTATAATTGGAACTGAGAGAAAACCAAGGAGAGAAAACAAAAGAGATACAAAATAACTGCCTTGTTGTAGCTCCAAAAACAAATCCAAAGATCTGATTCACTTGGCTCCAAGAAGAGCTCAACGATGATAAAGTTCATCTGCTATAGCTGTCAGAAGTCAGGCCAGAATAAGAGGGATTGTCCACAAGCCATGCCATGACTTCCAGAGCAGCTGCTTAGAAGTGAGACTGTACTCTGAGGTGAAGGCCCCAGAGCTCAGACTCAGCTTCCCAGATGGTCCAGTAGGACTAAAGCGCACTGGATCTGCCTGCTCCCTCTGGCCAAACAGTCTCTGTCATTTCCACAGAGGAGCCCTGAGAAATCATGACCAAAGGAAAACCCAGCCTATTGCTGGACATCGGCACAGGTCTCTTTGTTTTTCTTTAACCCTGACTTTCCTTCCAGTTATTATACCTCAAAAATTAGAATAAAACATACAAATTAAATTTGCTTGCTGATGTCACTGTTCTCTTACAAGATAACTAAAAATAGGCAGTTCTCAAAGTTCAGAGATGATTATAATTAAAGCTAGAGTGACTTATATTAAACTGTCAGACTCTATAAATAAAAGGGTCTAAGCTATTCTAACTACCCAAGATAGAAAGGACTGGTGTCTCTTAAGGGCCTTTAGGTAGAACTTCTGGAGAGTACCTCTGACTGCTGATTCCCCACTATGACCCCTTTCAGCCTGAAGAAGCCAGGGTGGTCATCGACTATATTTCCCTTGCGGCAGTTCAGGTTTCTTCTTCAGAGTGGGGAATGTTGCAGGCAGCCGAGTTAGATAGAAATATTGTAGGCAGTCAGATAGGGTTAAGCCCTCAAAGGAGATAACACAAAAGGCAAGATATCTAGCAGCTATGGGAGGGACAGATGCTTCCATTGTGGGCCAGACCTAAGCATCAAAGGTCAAACAAATGCTGACCTCCTTAAATATTGACATCTGAGATCCATCATCACCTGAAAGGAGCCAGAAGCAATATGATGGCTTTATTGTCATTTCTGGTAAATATTAAAGGTAATTTTAGTTATTGGGTTTATATTGCAAATCCACCACTCCATAGAGGAGTTCACTGATGGAAAAAGTCTAGTAAAGAATAACAGCAAGGTAAGGGAAGAAAAAGGGGGACTTTTTCTTCTCCAAGGAAAGGACTTTATAGGTGTAGGTGTTAATAGAATGTTTCCACTGCCAGATCTACCATCCTGCCAGAATACCAATGTTGCTTATCTTAATGATAAGGATTCATTGGGAAATTTGAGGAGAGGCATCCTGGGAATTAGTTAATACTTCCAATGGAAGCATCAGATTGGCACTCTATGAAGCTCTATTGGAGCTTTTTGGCTCTTCCCAGATGGCAGAAGGAAAGAAATTGAGATGAAAATACCTCATTATGTAAAAGGAACACAACTCATTCTACTCAGGCATGGGTTCACCTACTTCACCTGTTGCTTATAAGAAACTCTTCTAAGCATACCATTACATGTCACAATTATTTTTTATATGCATGTCTAACATTCTTCTATTAGCTTTAATTTTTCTAGGGATAATATCTATATTCTCAGGACAAGGACCAGAATCTGACTTCTGATACAACTACACCACTCATGGCCAGACTCCTTTTCCATGACGCTGTTCTAACATCTGCTGGAGGTGTTAAAAAAAGAGCAAAAAGACAGCTTAAACTCATGATAACTTTCATGTCCACAATTGCTACATCCAGAGTAGCACTGAGCCAAGGTGTACAAACTGTTCATGTTGTGCAGCAGTGGTACAAGGACTTAAAACAATTATGAACTTTTCAAGGACACATAGACTCAGAGTTAAAGACTAGGATAAGTGATTTAGAACAAGCTGTTGTTAAGTTGGAAAGTTAAATTGTTAATCTACAATGTCAACCTTGTTTAAAATGCGATTACAGTATTTCATTTTGTATAACTCCCATTTCATGGAACCAAACTTGATTTGTTACAAAGTGTCTCTAATGGTAATGAAAACCTTAATCCTTTTCATGTTATCTCATGGTTTAGTGGAAATGTAGTAGAGATTTGTGTATGTTGTCTCTGTACTATTTGTATATCCTGTTTAGTTCGGCAATGAGGAAAGATTCAGCAACAAGATATGAATAAAAAAACTGCAGTCCTTGCCCTGATGCTTCAAACAATTATTTTTTAGCATAAAAAATAAAAGCTGGAATATGTAGAGATAAGAAATTAGCATCTCAAGAAGCAGAGAGCAATAAACAAAACTCAGGGACAGTTGTAGTCTGTTACTGGGAATTCCTGGAAACTGGAATTCACGGAGGCACTTAACAGCTAATCCTGATGGCTCCTTGTTTGTTGTTTCCTCCCTTGCTTGGGGTGTTAATAGTTATCTCTTCCCCTGCTTGGAATGTTTTTAATTAGCATTTGTGTGAATCTAGTGATAGGGAAAAGGTGGAAGTCAATAGAGAATGCGGCCCTCATGTGATCATGTTCACTAGCCCAAAATAAAGCCGAGATGCTTCGGGGATTCTGGGCTCACTTTGAGAGAGATAGATCTCAGTGAGACCTCTGAGCAATATTCATTGAGTCTTCTTGTCATTTCTTTCAGCACCAGCTCATAATATACAACAGGATTTACCTTGAAACTATGTATAGTGCTTTGTAGAACTGTTGTCATTGTCAGCCACCAAGATCAATCACAGCTATAGCTTGACCAATTTGCTCTCTGTGAAAGCCTGAGAGAATGTTTTCTCTCTAGGTGACTCTCCTTAGGCACACTATACATTGTTAATCCCTTTTCTTTGTGGCCCCATAATCTCCTTGAACAGAAAATTTGGGATAGTACTGAGTTATAGGATGATGTAGCATATGTTCTCTTGTGGCCTGAGTTCTCACTGACCTTGAAGGGCTAGGTTAAAAATATTGACTTTCCTTGTAGCCCTTCCTTTTCTCTAATTTTTGGTTTGTAAACTTACGTTCTTAACGCTCCAGGAGAGAAGCTTACTGATATTATTATTCTGTAATATATTTTCAATCTTATTCAAACTATTCAAATGAAAGAAGGGCTGAGCCATATGAATAGGAAAAAGCTACAGAGCACCAAGTTCCAGAATGTAAGTGGCAGCTACACAGGGTTATAGAATAGGAACGACATGGACAGTTTGTTTCTTGGAATCAGAGTCAGAGTTCTCACTGATCCAGGAACTCAACTTCTACAGCCAAGAGAGAAAAAAGCCTTGCTACTGCTCCAGCTAGCAGCAGACCTTGGTATCATCTATATTGTGTCGATATTGTGTCTTCTGAGATTAAGAAGGCTTCCACCCAGATTTTAGAAGACCTGGAAGACAAGACAGTGTGCCACTGGGAGGGCAATATGTAAAACTGAAGGAGAAGCCTATTCAGTGGAAGTCTCAGAAGTTTCAAAACGGCAGGAATGTGGAACATCTAAGGGAAACTGCAATAATGGAGCAAAGTAAGCCTAAGAGAAAAACCACAGGAGCTACCTTTAAAGGGGCCATGGGGACAGAGCCACACACGGTCTTTGGAGCTTAAATTCATCACAGATTGTGTCGGATGTTCCTTATGCAGCTGCAGAACTTATTGTTCATCTTGCTAGATTTTGGACTTGTTTTGGTCCCAATGCTTTTTATCCCCTTATTTGTACCTTTTATAATGGTAATGTCTTTCTTGTGCCATTGAATGTTGGAAGTATTTACCTTTCTTTTCATTTATACAAGGGCTAACACCTTTGAGTTTGTCTTAGGTCTTGGAGACATGTGAATTGAACTTTCAGTAATGCTGATACTGTTAGGACATTGGCACATCTTAGAGATGGACAAAAATGTCTTTTACATAAAGGGCCATGAGTTCCTTTGCATGAATCTCTGTGTAACGGGGTGCGGAATGTTATGGCTTGTGTCTAGTTGTCTCCACAAAGCCTCATGCAGTTATTGGGGTGAAGTTCTATAGTATATATTAATTCATGATTCAGTGCTAGGATTATAGATCTGAGTGCTGCTGGACTTATGAGTGTGGCTTCTATACCTGGCCTGGGGCAAATAGCCTGAATGCAATATAACAGACACAGACATGCTCTCTGTGGCAATTGTTGCCAATACTCCTCGCTTTTGCTATTGCTGTTTTGTTGTTTTCCATGGTCATGAATTGCTACAGTCTGCCATGTGCCAGTCTTCCTTGGAGCCAGCTGAGTATGGAATGAAACCTCCACAAATTATGAGCCAAATAAAACTTTCCTTCCTTAATTTTGGAAGTCAAGTACTTTGTCCCAGCAAAAAGAGAAAAATAACTGAGACACTACCCCAGGATGACTTTATGGATGAATGTCTTGGAACATTCAGTGGGCTACCTAGTGTGTCTATACCGTATGTTGATCCATTGATTCAAGAAGTACAGAGGTTGGCACTAAGTACTTTGTGAGCCAAAATGGAGCAAGTGATATTCATTAATTTTGTGTAATATTTTGAAGAAAGAAATGGTAGGATCTTTTTGTTCAATATCTTATTTGCTTTTTCACTCAGGTGGACTTCACTCTATGTACTCCTTCTTTGATGGTTATGACACTTCATAATGTCTCATTATTAGAACTATGAACATTGGTAAAATACATCTTCCTTCAAAGTTTTCATGAGGTCTACATTTTCAAAGTAATTTTCATTACATTGTGCCAGTGATTGTGATGATTTCAAGTGAATTTATAAGTGACATTCTTCTCCCTTATTGTGGTTATTGGAAATTTGCATTCAGGCTGTTCTCACTGTATTTCTGCTCCCTCAGTTGATGATGATTCATCTCAGTTTTCTAAAGTTTAGGAAAGAACTAAATGTGGATTCTGAGAACTTCTAAGAATGGCACAAATTTCCATGAAACAATGGTATTTTACTTTCAGGACCCTACTTATCAGACCTCAAGATTTCCTCCTCTCTTACATTTGAGTTCTCATTTAATTCAGTCCTAATTTGGTCATGCAATACAAGAACCTTTACCAGATTTGTAAGTGTGTCTTAGGAGTAACTGGAAAGTTGTAATTGGCCTAAGTAATTAGCAACTGGAAAAAGTTTACAAGAGATATCAACACCCCCAAGGACTGCACTGTGATAGGGAGACTAGAGTCACAAACGTGCTCTGTGGGGAGGTGAGGTAACAGAGTACAAATACATATCTGAGGTCTAGTCAGTTCTCTCACAAGAATACTGAGTGTTAGAGAAATCAAGCATCAGCAACAGTGTTGGGAACTGGACGAAAGCAGGTGAGTGTGTTTTATAACAGTATCAGAGAAAGAGTGTGAATGTTGAGGAGGTGGCTCAGCACTATGTGTATAAACACAATGAGAAAAGTTATTGTGAGTTTGAGATAAGCCAGGAGCTAAAGACATGTAGGAGGGAAGTGGAAGCTCTGACATATGAGATGACCTGAGAAACAGGTGAGTCTCACACCCTTCCACAGCCAATAGCTGAGTATCCTAATTGAATGATACATAACACAGTGATAACAGTTGATACTGTGTAATACAATGATAATTGAACCTTGGTTTCAAGAACTGTATGTTGAACCCCAGTGTTCTGACAGGACTTAGGTTCAATTTTCAAGGTTATTTCACATCTTCTCATATCACATCTGAACTTGTCATAAATACTTCTGTAGTTAGTGTGCAAGTGTTTTGCATCTGACTCTCAGCAGCAGGAGTAAAATTGATTCCTCTACTCAGCACATGAAAGAGCCAGCAGGTGTAGAGTGGAGACAGTGTATGTGTCTCTGCTGAAAACATCTGGCCTATTTAGAGTTCTCTTTTCCCCCTAGCAGTTAGGCAAGCAGCACTCTCATGTTTCAAAGACATCTGTGATGCTGAAATGAATTTCTCAATATAAGAATAGTGTACATTACTTCTATTTAAACGATGTACATTTATGACTTTATAATTTCCATTTTGCAAACATTTTTGTATCTTCATATTTCTATCAAATAACTTATGGCACTTCATTAATTCAGATATTTAAGTATTGTAAGTTTATGCTTGACATTTCTTGGAAATTAGTTCTTAATTGGAATATATTATCATGTGCTTGTATTTAAGAGACCATTATTTCTAAAAAAGCATAATTTGTTTAGATAACTGTAATTGAACATGTTTAGATAATGTGTAATTGAACATGTTCCTGTGACTTAAGACCAAGTGGGGTTTTCTGATGTTCTCCCAAGAAAAGTAATCTGAATTGCAGAGATCTGTGCCATGAGATTACAAGCTTCACCTCCGCATTTTATATTGAACTCTCAAATTTCTCACCATTGATATTGACTGGTAAAAATTACACTTGGATGCAGATGTAAGATGTTTATAAGCAAAAGTATCAAATAAAATAATCAAAAAGACAAGATTTTTAAAATTGAATATATTGGAATTATTCACATAAACACTGTCTCATGATCTAAGATTAGTAGTAAGGTTAACTGCAATTTAATTGACTACAGCTAGAATCAAGTTCCAAAATGCACCTCAGTAGGGTGAGATTTAGACATATCACCAGATCCTCCCATTCAGAAAGCCTGCTCATCTTCATAGTGAGAATAATAAGAATTTCTGTCTCATTAACTTGTCAGAATGAAAAAAAATTAGATTTTGTTTCCTTTCTTTCTCACTAGCAAAATTTGAGATGAATACATTTTTTTGGCTGGCTCAGGCTGCCTTCAGAGCTCCTAGGTTTAAGGCTTGTCCAGCTTGCGATATCTTGCACCTGACTGCATTTGCCTGACCAGACATTTAAACAACTGAACTAACCTGCAGGCCCCCAAGCATGTCTGAGACCTATGTTTGCTTTTGTGTTTTGTGGTACAGAGGATCAAACTTAGAACCTGACACTTGGTAGGTAGGTGCTTATGGCATTGAGCTATATCCCCAGCCCAGCTCATATTGTTAAATATAAGCCATTCTTCACACTTTATTGCAGGAATCTCTGCCATGAATATAAAGATCACACACTGAATCTGGCTCAATGTCTTCCAGGGATTTGGTGAAGGCAATGGTCTACTTCTCTCAGACTCTCACTGGAACACTGGATCACTGAGGAATTTCTCTCTTCTTTACCACTGCATTGGTCTTCATTTCACTAAATGCCAATTAAGGTCTACAAACCAGATTCTTGAGCATCTGTCTGTAGCCAATTCCTTGGTCATCCTGTGTAGAGGAGTTCCCGAAACAATGGAAGCATTAGGCTTAAAAGATTTCCTCAGTGACCTTGGATGCAAACTTGTTTTCTATGTTCACAGAATAGGCAGAGGTGTGTCTATTGGTAGCACCTGCCTCTTGAGTGTTTTCCAGGTGATCACAATCTGTCCTATCAATTCCAGGTGGGCAAAGTTAAAGTCAAGAATTCACAAGTATGTAAGCATCTTAAGTATCCTCTGTTGGATCTTCCACATGTTGTTAAGCACAATAGTTCCTTTATGTGTTACTGACAAATGGTACCGTAAAAACATCACATACCAAAAGGAGTTTGGATACTGTTCCAGTGTTGCCACAGAAAAATCTAGAATAATTGTGTATACAGCACTGCTGTTGCTCCCTGATGTGTTATGTGTGGTGCTCATTCTCTGCACCAGGAGCTCCATGATTTTCATCCTGTACAGGCACAACCTGAGAATGCAACATATGCACATGACCAGCATGACATATAGATCATCCCCTGAAACCAGGGCCACCAAAGCAATCGTTCTCTTGGTCAGCACCTTTTCCTGCTTTTATTCACTATCCTTAATTTTCCATGCTTTTTTAATTTCCTACAGAAATCCTAACCATTTCCTTGTGAGTGTTGCTGCAGTAGTCACTGGAAGCTACCCAGCTGTCAGCCCTTTTCTGCTTATGAAGCACTATCCAAATATATCTCATCTCCTTAACTGTATAAAGAAAACCAAAACCTGTCATATTAAGAGGAGCATATAGCTTTGTTAATTTCGTGAGAAACAGCTGTTTTACATGATTGTGTTTTCATTTCACTCCCTGAGAGCATCACCAACACAATTAAGAAACAACTGCACCGTGGAAATTGGTGATGAAAGTTAATGGTTAGTGAATAATAATGACAAATAAATAATAATAGTGCTTAACAATGAAATACTACATACTTATTCTGTTAAGAAATATCACAGCCATGCCGGTCCCACCCCCACAGTGCAATGAGATGACAATTGAGTCTGGGCATGGTGGTGGTGTGCACCTGTAATCCTAGCTCTTGGGAGGCTGTAAACTGGTGGATCACTAGGAGTCTGATCTCATAGTGAGACCCTTAACACCCTGTAGACCATTTTCTAAAATAAACAAACAAACATAAATAAATAATTATCACAGTATGTATTGATTAGAATTTTTAAATTCATATATTTTATTGTACATGAGATTATTTTTCCTTGTTGAGAAATATTTTCCTAGGCTACTGCAAAATTTTTCTGTGTTATTAAACATGTCATAGTTTATATTTAATATATTTACCACACATGTATTAAAAGCTTGAGTATTCTTTCATAAATCTATGAATTCGAGTTAAATGAAAAATTGTTTTGCATCAAACCAGTGCTTTACTTGATCTTGATGCTTGATTCATTGTATTCATTATGTTTTCTCACAACCTTGTAAGATATTAAGATTTAGTTAATGAAAAATGTTATTCTTCTATTACCAGGTATGAGGTAACAAGTGAAGCCTTTCTTAACTAATGCATGAATCAAATGTCTTGTGTGAGGATTTTGAAACTGGCCAGGCAATATTTTGCTTTCCAAATAGTGTTCAGTTTAAGCCTCTTCACATTTACTTACAAAATCCATAAAAGTATGGAATGAAGAGGCAAAATGGGTTTCTATTAAAGTGAAAGAGAAGTACTTTGCCTGAACTTTTTATGAGTGAGGAGATCTCAAGCACAAAATAAAATTCTCTGTTACAATCAGTGTCTAAGTTTGTTGTGAAAGCCTCTCACTATTTAATCTGTAAATAAAATTCTGAGTGAGACAGAGCTGAAAGCAACTACTTGAATTAACTTGAAGTTAACACTTCTGCCTACCTAAAAGAGAGGATTGGAAGAAGTGCCGTACTGACATAGTGCCTGGGTTTAAACAATCACTTCTTACATTCATGTCCAAGTTCCACTAGCCAAGACACTACTGGAAACTGAAAATAAATATACTTTGCTAGTGTCATGCTTATCCAAATGACTCATTGCTTTAAATTGTTCAATGCTTTATTTTTCTCCAGGAGTTTTGCTGAACAACTCCTTCACACTTAGGATTTAGGGAAAACAAAAAAAATCTATGCATCTTAGGGCACTGAATGTAGTTACCTATTGCATGCTGAGGTTGATCATTCATCTGGGAGGTATGCTTTCACCTGTTGTTCTTGGCACTCTGAGTAGTGTGAATAGCTCAGAAAACCTATCTATATTCTAAGGTCCTAAATTCCCATCAGAGTAAGTTTCAGTCACAGCACTTGGTTTGACACTGCCTATATTACTACCCTCTCATCACACATAGGTTCATCTCCAGGCCACATTCTCTCATTGCTCCCACACTCAGCAGTTCAGTTGAGCAAGAAATAGGCCATACCTGTATGCTCTTTGCATGCTACATGTTTTAGTCAGGGTTTGAAAATGTAACAATTTAATACAGGACACATAATTGGAGTGATTTTTATAATATTCACCTAAACATTCATATACAAAGAGTGCATGAAATCTGTCCACATACTAAACTCCAAAAGGATCCAGATGAAGGCCTATAACCCACAGCAACATCTTGCAGTGTTTGAGCTAAAAACCTGAAGGCCCATCACAATTCCCCTATGAGTCCACATAGAAACTGAGAACCATTGACAACGTCACACACAAGTCTGTTTCATGAATCTGTGCTGGGAAGGCCAAAAATTCAGTGGTACAATCCAGGAAGTCTGTGGTAGTGTGATGATGGATCAGTGCTAGCAGGCTAAGGAATCTGGACTGAGCCAGGAAGCCATACTCTACATAAAGACCAGAACTTCCCTCAAAAGTACCACAGCTATCGTCAGTAACAATAAGGTCCCAAACTCCTCTCATGCTGAGAACAACTGAGTCCATATTAGGAAAGCCATCTAAGTTTACAGTTTCATTATGGATGGGGACATTTGAGCACATCATTGCATCAGAGTTTTTCAGTCTGATTGGTGATGCTGTGGTTCATGTCAATGACGCAGTATGTCATTCCCAACAACAGAAATTCAGAAGTATGTGGGCCATGCTAAGTGATCAATATTTAGCTGACAGTGGTGATGGTGGACCTAAGACACGATTGCTGCAGGAAGCAGTTTCAATCATTGAAAGTTTTAAGAGGTTCACTACCACTGTCTAGAGATTTCTAGTCTGTGCACACTGGACTGTAGCAAGGGATAAAAGCCTCAGCCTACATCTGGGATGCTTCTGAGGGAAGTGGAAAAAATCAAATAACCTGGAGAGTACTTGTTATCCTGAGTAATTTGCTATCCTAAGCCCATGTCTACAGGACCTGACATGAAACAAACCAGGAAAAGCATTCCTTATGAGACCAGTGGGTGAAGTCAAACAAACTCTGTGCCTGCCTCATCCTCAATGTCACTGCCTAAGCTATCTTAAGCATAAAATTCTCTGTGGATCACTACCAAACATTCCCACATCTGTCTGCTGCATAAGGTAGCATATAACCCAGGAACCTTTAATTGTGAATATTCTGAGTTTTTATTTTACCTACAGAATTTGATTCCCAACGATTTAATCTTTGTTAAAACAACTACTGATTCAAGCTATTTGACAACTTTTGAAGTGATACAATGAATCTCTTCTTCAAAGCCAACTAGTATAATAGTATGAGTGGAAAATGCTTTATCCAGCCAGTGTACCTCAGTTTCTGTTATTTTCCCAGGTGACACAGTTACTGTTACTTCTGTTTCTTAGAGATGGCTGGTCACAGGATAGCAAGATAACTCAGGGGACTAAATACCTGTTTATGCAAGCACAGGCACCAGAGCTTGATCCCCAGAACTATATGCCATGTCAGCTCCACCCCTGGGTGCACTCAGCCAGCTATCAAGCTTGGGTGTGGTGGTGCACACCTATAATCCTAGAACTGGGAAGGTTGAAGTAGGAGGATCACTACAAGTCTGAGCTGTGTAGTGAGATCCTATAACAAATACATTTTAAAAAAGGGGAAAAAAAATCGTGGGTCACAAGTATACATGTTGCAAGAACCAATCAAAGACATCCAAATACTGTGCCTCTGTAATTCCCCTTAGCTGATAATATAAAAATCTCCCTCCCTGAGCCTTCTAGGCCTGCTATTATTTGTAGAAGTCCATGTCCATTAACATAAATAGAACTACTTCCAACTCCTTGGTGATATTTCACTTTTTCTGTTTGCTGTTGCATCTGGTGCATTGGCTGGGGAGATAGACCATGTTGATTTCTTTAGGCAATGGTCATACCCCATGGATGCCACAAGGATCTTTCTATGTCCTCATGAGAAGACATGTCCTTGAGATTTTTTCAGTCCACATAGAGTTCAGAGGAGGATTAATGGATTCCTGTTCTAGTATCTCACATCAGACCCAAAAGGAAGGAGAATTCAGTCTGCCTTTTTGCCTGCTTTCCATATTCTGATAAGAATTCCAGAGACAACCCACTTGGTCTGTATGCCTGTAACACTTGTTAAGTTTGAGTGAAGGAGAGTCTGATAACCAACTCTCCTTAATCAGAGCCATCCTCAATAGAAGGGGTTTCTAGTGTTTAACCTCTGAATGATTGTTAAATATGTGAGAGGAATGGACAGCATAAGCCATAGTTTGCTTCATTGGTGTAATAAAACTAGAAGGCACTGGTCGTGCTGGAAGATTTGGTCCTCACCTGTGGATCTGTAGTTATCTACATTTGCTATAGCAGAGTCACCACACCCTCCTTTACTACATTGTGCCTTAGAACTCACAATGGTCATAGTCATGTGGTCATGTGAATGATCTCTTTCTCTAAGGAGTATGCACTCTTTGTGTGATGCACCATTATTCAAGAATACACAACGTGCATGTAGGGAGTCAGAAATGAGAATTAGGGGCATCCCTTGGGCAGCGGTGGCGTGGTGGCAGCGGCAGCGGCAGTAGCAGCAGACTAGACGGAGGAGAACCAAGTGGGAGGTAGAAAGTGGAGTGAGGGCAGCAAGACACTCTAGGACAGCCGGGCCTGGGGGCTGCCGCCGCCATGCAGGAGATCATCGACAGCGTGGACCACATCAAGTTCGACTTGGAGGTTGCCGTGGAGTAGCAGCTCAGGGAGCAGCCGCTTCCCTTCCCTGGGATGGACAAGTCAGGGGCTGCTGTCAGTGAATTCTTTTAGAAAGCTGCCTGTGGCAAAAGGCGGATGTGTCCATTCCACCACAACAGCAGTGAGAAGATGGTTGTATGCAAACACTGGCTTCAGGGGCTATGCAAGAAGGGGGACCAGTGTGAGTTCTTGCACGAGTATGACATGACCAAGATACCCGAGTGCTACTTCTACTCCAAGTTTGGGGAATGCAGCAACAAGGAATGCCCCTCCTCCACACTGACCCAGAGTCCAAGATCAAGGATTGCACTTGGTATGACCGCGACTTCTGCAAGCATGGTCCTCTGTGTAGGCACCAGCACATGCGGAGGGTCATCTGTGTGAATTACCTCTTAGGATTCTGCCCAGAGGGACCCTCATGTAAATTCATGCATCCTCAATTTGAACTGCCCATGGGAACCACTGAACAGCCCCCACTGCCACAGCAGATGCAGCTTCCGACAAAGAGAGCCCCACAGGTCATCGGAGTTAGGCAGAGTCAAAACAGCAGTGCAGGCAACTGAGGACCTCATCCGCTGGAGCAGGTCACTTGTTACAAGTGTGGTGAAAAAGGACACTATGCCAACAAATGCACCAAAGGGCACTTGGCCTTTCTCAGTGGATAGTAACAGCAGTTGGAGCGAGCTCAGAGCAGCCAGTGGGGCCACTGTTGGGAGTGTGTGCTTAACTGCTCAATAGTGTTGGTTTGATTCCGACCAGAGCCAGCAGGCACTCTTGCTGGGACACATTGTTCTGAGGGGCCACATCTGTTAGTTTCCTATTATTTTGCCAGTTTTGTTTTTAAATAAAGGGACCTGTGCTTCAGTTGGGTCTCCCAAGTTGACATCATGTTTGCCTAGTTATCAGTGCTTCTTTTCTGAGACTTCCTGCACACCCACCCTAGTGGAGAGAGTACCTGGAGAGGGACTTGCACTCTGAGATGCTGTGTGTGGAAGATGGCCTTTCCCCTCAGTACCTCACACAATACCAGTTTTGGTGAGCCCCAGGACTGGTGCGTTGTTCAGAGCTGTGGCAAGGTCATGCCTGCTTCCTCCATGTCCTACTGAATCCTGAAGCTGTGCTTATCAAAGTAATTTGAACCAAGGGAGCCTTTCCTGCAAACCTGGTATACTCACTGCCTCAGTCTGATCCTGGGAACAGGCAGCAGCAGCTGAGAGGAGTGCAGGCCCTTCAGTTTGAGATTCTTTTTTTCTCCTGGGCATATTTTTTCGTGGGGTGTCTGTGACAGTATTTAAGGAATACCTCCATCCAGAGCTGAAGACCACCATTTCAATAGCTGCCCCAGTTTATCTGTGCCTACATCCTGCTGATCAAGCATCTACACTGTCACTCAGACCATGGCATACAGTGAAGACTGCCCTGTCCTTGAGCCTGGAAAATGTGAAAACATCATCTGCACCCTGCTGGGCAAGTGGGCCTATCCGAGTTCAATTATAAGAACAAGTTTTATGGAGTTGATTAAAGCTTGTTTAAGAAAAGAAGAAATGAAAATTAGGGAAAATCCATCATCTTTGGCTGCGGACCTAAGACATTTTCTGAAAAGTGCTTTTCTGGTGATTTTGGAGTTAAAATCAAACTCTTGTTCTCTGAGCTTGAACAAGACTTGAGAAATTTGCCTTTGAAGATGTCACTGCAGCTCCTACTGAGCCAACAGTTTTCCATTGAACAAAAGAAAGAGTAACCTAGTGAATCCCTTCACAAAGACATCAAAGAGGGGAGTGCAAAGCTTAACAATATGTCAAAGGTTAATGCAATTATTGAGATGCCTAATAAAGCCCTTAAGATTTTTTATAAGGGACTCTAGGAAAACTACATGGTCTACCTCCTTTAACACTAAGAACTCAGGCAATCCTGATAGATACAGCCTTAATTGTAGAAAAGTTACCTGATATCCACAAGAAAATCCAGTCTGATAGATGACCATACTCTCAGGCCAAAGACCAATATATGAGTCACAAGGGATATGAATACTAAAAATAAATGCCCTTGCAGATTAAAAGATAATAACTCTCAAAAGCTTCAGTCTGCATCAAATGCTAACCATTTCTTCAGATCAACAAGATTAAAGTAGGCCAAACTGAACTCCCATCTACAGCTGGACTACAGGAAGCCCATAGTTCACATTAATATTAGGGGCCGACTTATGACTTTCCTAGTAGACAAAGGAACAGAGCTCTCTGTAGTTACTCAAAAGGCCCCTGTGTCAGGAAAGGTTACCATCACAAGGGCAACTGGGACTCTTGCCTTCCACTAATTCTACCAGACATGAACATGAGACATGAGAGGACATCTCACTAAACATGACTTCCTGTATATGTCTGAAGACCCAATACTGAGTCTAGAAAGAGACATTCTCTTCAAATTAAGGCATGAAGCTAGTCAGCTTTCCTCTTATTTAACCCTGAATCATCCTCAAACAGATAATCATAATCTTGAAATTTTGAAAATTCTCTTTCTAGAGGTATGGGCTGAAGTCTTATTTCTGGGCCTGGTCACCAATCATTCTAAGGTAGTGATTGAACTCCTCCCCACCATGACTCCCATTGTTGCCAAACAATATCCTATGTAATGAAGAGCACAAATAGGCATTCACCCACACTTCAGCCACATAAAATGTTCAGGATTCTGAAATACCCCACTCTTCCTGGTAAAAATGTCTAGTGGAGACTATCTGTGCAGTGCAAGATCTTTATGCATCACCTGGAACCCTGTGGTTCCCTAGTCATACACTCTTCTGGGATTGCTCCATCTCACTTGGGCTCGGTTATCACATTATTTTTACATATATATATTTTTACAACTTTGATACAGCCTATTCCTCTATCTCCTATAGGCTAAACACTGAGAGATTCAACTAGAAATTCAACCACATGCCTAGCAGGTTCAGAACCCCAAGATATTCAAAGATTGTAAAACTGCTGAAATACACCTCTCCAGCTGATAAACCCAGTTTAGGATTTCCAAGTTGTTAATATTACCACAATTCCCCTCCATCCTGAATTGACCCACAGCTTCCTGGTACACATGTCTCAACCTAAATGATTTCTTTTTCTGCTCTCAGTTATCTCTTTTCAGCAAAGACCTATTCTCTTAAATGGAAAGAACTGAGTTCTGAACTCAAAGTTTGACCGATCTGGACTTAACCTCCTAGAGTTTCAAAAGCTTGTATTCTCTTTGGAAAAAAAAAAAAAAACAACCCTGAAAGATGCAGTTTTCCTCACTAGTTTTCTGGCACAAAACATTCTAGATTTATGATTAATGATAGCCAAGCCATCATTAATAGGCACAAAACCTCTGCTGCAATGTTTGTCAGAAACTGGCTGTAAGATATCTTTGCAAAAGCATAAATTTTCAACAAAAATATACAGTCCAAACCTTGAGAATTTCTGTTGCAGATGAAATTAAATTTCTTCGTTTGGGGCTTGGGAGATAGCTCCACAGCACAAGTGTCTGCCTGGCAAATGGAAGGTTGTGAGTTCAAACCCCAGTCCCACAAAAAATAAATTTATTTGTTGATTAAATGAAAACATATGGCTTCAAAGATACTTACCCATACTGTCAGTCCATGGGAGTCAGTACCTTACCTGTACAAATATTGGTATCCAGTCACTAAAAGATGCCTCCCACTTTGCCTCTTCTCTCTCATAGCCACTGTCCTTCTAATCAAGAAAACTGACAAACTCAATTAGTCTGAGACATAAACCTCCAGATGCCACATGCTGCATGGATACCTTCTTACCTATTCCATATACCTGCCTATCATGCTAGGCCATGAGACCATGACTGCCTGCCACTGATTAATTGTTCTAGAGCTGGAAAGACTTAAAACTAAACACACCGATAATCTGAGTACACTCTGTTAGTGGATGGAATTAACTCTGATTGGAAAAGGGTCAGATAGATAATGTATGCTGTGTTCAACATGGAAAAAGTTATTTTAGCTACCGCTTTCCCATAGGAATAGTCTTCACTATGAATACATGTAGGTTCACAATTGGTCTGAAGATGAAGGATCAACTGTTTTGTGCTGCTGTTTAGAAAGGAACTGAAACAGTAAAACCAGAGCCACAAAGAAATGTGTACCAACTCCATATAATCAAAATACTCATTGTGTACTCCAAGATGTATTGGTTACTCTTCTCTCATTGCTGGGACACATTACCAGTACCCAAAGTTAAGGAAGGAAAGATTTATTTAGCTAACCATTTGTGGAGGTTTCAGTCCATGCTAGGCTGGATCCAAGGCAGAGTGGGCCATATCAGAAGGTAGCAGTTCATGGTGGTGGAAAATAACAAAACAGCAAGAGCAAAAAGGGAGGAGCAGCAGCAGGAGCAGCAGAGAGGCAGAGAGCAAGCCTCTTTCCCGTAATTTTTGTTGTCATCTTTATTATTTCCTCCTGTCTCTTGCCTTTGGATTTGCCTTGCTCTTCCTTTTCTAGATGTTTTTTTTTTTTCGGGACCAGGTTTCGAACTCCTGACCTTGCACTTGTCAGGCAGGCACTTGTATCACAGAGCCATCTCCCCGGCCCCGCTTTTCTAGATGTTTGAGGTGCACCATTAGGTATTTATTTGTTTCCATTCTGTTTTCCCAATGTGTGAATTCACAGCTAGAAATTTCTTTCTAAGAACTATTTTCACTGCATCCCATAAATTCTGATAAGTTCTACTTGATTTATCATTGAATTGTAGATGTGGTTTAATTTCTTGTTTAATTTCACTGTAATCCCTTGGTTGCTGAAGAGGATTTTGTTTAATTTCCACATATTTGTGGGGTCTTTGTGGATTCTTTTTATTTACTGTTTCATTGCACTGTGGTCAGCTAATATACATGGAATAATTTCTGTTTTCTTGTCTATACCTAAGCATGGTCTATGGACTAAAATATCATCTATTTTAAAAAATTTCCCACGTGCAGCTGTAAAAAATATGTATTCAGATGTAGTTCAGTGGAACACTCCATCCATTATGTTTCAGTTCTGCTACGTGTTTCCTAATTTTTTTCTGGCTGATATATTTTTTTGTGATAACAGTATGTTAAGGTCTCTTGTTATGATTGTGGTATTGGAGATTAGGTTTTCATGTCGATTATGATTCATCAGATGTAGTTGTGTGCTCCCATGTTTGGTGCATACATATTTTTGAGTGTTACTTATTCCTCTTGAATTTTTCCCCTAACAACTATGTATAGGCCATCTTTGTTTCTTTTGCTCCTTCTAGGTTTGAAGTGCTGAAAACATCATATAATGATATATGTGCACCTATGTTTATAGCAGCATAATTTGTGATAGCCAACTCTTGGAAACAAGCAAAATGTCTATCACCTGAGGAATGGATATAAAAGATGTGTTTATATACAATGGAGTATTACTCAGCTATGAAAAATAATAAACTCAAAGCCTTCACATATAAGTGGATGCAACTTGAAGATATACTCATAAGTAAAATAAACCAGACCCACATTTGAAATATTCTATTGTCTCCCTCCTGTAAGAGCTACAAAGAAGAAATAAAATTTGAAAGGTGTAACACAGGTAAATGGAAAGTGATGATTAAGGTTTAAACAATGAAGAGAGAGCAAGGAGAAAAGCTAGAACACATGGCAGTGGCAAAACCATACATTTATATGCACAATATTGTTAAGGCAGTGGTCCTCCTGATTTCCATAACGTTTCTGAAACTAGCAGTTAATTGGTAGAATTCTCACACTGACTAAGTACGTATGCTGATATTTGTGAACTACGCAAGTGCACTGAGAGTAGCAATGTGTAATACTAAAACAATTCTTGGAATACCTATCATTCTGGCCTTCAAAATGCATACTGCTTCAAATGTCAATGCTAATTATTGCTATAATCTCTCTCAAGTACGTTTGTTTTTTTTTAAAAAAAAAAGGTAATAAGAGAAAACAAGAGGGGCTGGGGATATAGCACAGTAGAATAAGTACTTGCCTGGCAAGTGCAAGAACCTGAGTTCAATCCTGTGTTTCACAAAAAAGTAAAAATAAACAAATAAATAAATAAATAAATAAATAAATAAATAAGGAAAGAAAGAAAGAAAGAAAGAAAGAAGACAAAAGAGAAGAAAAAATATCACAGGATTGTCCAGCTAAAATGTTGTATATTTCTAAACTTTTGTGTAAAAATGTGTAATTTTTTTTTCACATTCTATTGAGATTTATAGTTTAGGATATCAAAGATTGTTGGAAAATACCAGTTCCATGTTATGTGTAAGGCATTTGATATTCAGAAAGATAGTGATGTTAAGCTCAACTGCCTATGTTATAGTGTAATAATATTGTTATGTTTCTCTTCTGGATCATTAACAACTTAGGTGTGCAGTCCAAAAATTAGAGAAAAAGAAGGACTATAAGGACAGCCAATATTTTCTCCCTAGCCCTTCAAGGTTAGTGAAGACTAAGGTCATAAGAGAATCTGTGCTGTAACATGTTGTAATTCAATGGTGTCCCTAATTTTCTGTTGAAGGAGTTTATGGAGCCACAGAGTAAAGTGATCAATGATGCATAGTGTGCCTAAGGAGAGTCAACTGGAGAGAAAAGATTCTCTCATTTTTTCACAGAGAACAAATTAGTTAAGCAATGGCTGTGAGTCTCCCAGATGGCTGTTAATGATGAAAGATCTAAAAACTGCTGTACATGGTTTCAGGGTAAATCCTGAGGGTTTTGGATGACATTGTTAGGTACAAAAGTTACATTTTAGTTACATAGATCTTGCTTTATCTGGGTCTTAACCATCCAGCAGAAAAGTCTAACCATGAGGTATAACAAGTAAAGCCATATTAAGATGCTGAGCTGTAAAAGGCTTAGATCAACAGCTTCTGCTATTGCCAGTTCTGCTGATAAGCTGCTATTATTATGGAATATTTCACTATACATACAAGTACTTTCTCTTAGTTCAATGAGAAGAAATATTTGCAATAATAATGTTTAGAAAATTTATTGTGTCTGCATCTTTTACTCTGAACAAATACTATGAAGACAGCAACATACATTGTATTAATTACTGAAAACATAGGAGTAGGCCAACAGTTCATGAACAAAAATCAAACTGTATGGGCAATACTTGAAAGAATTAGTACCTGGATCTCCTCTTATTATGAAGTTTTCGCAATTCAAAAAAATTATCAACAGAGTTAAAAGAGAACCCTGTAATTTGGAAAAAATCTTAACTAGTAAGCACTGAGACAAAAGTCTTCTCTCCAGAATTTATAAAGAACTAAAACACTTTATGAGCCCCACATTTAAAGACCCAATCAGAAAAGAGCATTCAAGATGAACACACTCTTCTCACAGGAAGAAATAGTAGAAGCTAATGAATATATGAAAAAATACTCCACATCACTAGCCATCCATGAAATTCAAATTAAAACACCACTGAGATACCACGTCATTCCAGAAACAATAGCTACTATAAAGAAATCAACCAACAACAAATGTTGCAGAGGCCATAGTGAAAAAGTAACACTTCTCCATTGCTGGTGGGAATGCAGACTTGTGAAACCATTATGGAAATTAGTGTGGAGACACCTTAAAATCTAGGACTGTAAATCTCAATCAGTTAAGCTATCCTCCTGCTGGGAAATTTCCCCAAACAGCTGAAAACTTCACATCACAGTGTTATACGTGCACCTACGTTTACAGCAGCACAATTTATGATAGCCAAAACTTGGAAACAACAAAAATGGTCATCACCTGAGGAATGGATGTAAAAGATGTGGTGTTTTTATATAATGGAGTATTACTCAGGGATAAAAAATAATAAACTCATATATATAAGCCTTCATATATAAGTGAATGCAACTTGAAGATATACTCATAAGTGAAATAAATCAGACACACATGTAGTAAATATCATATAGTCTCCCTAGTTTAAGAACTCAAAAAAGAAATGAAGATTGAAATGTATAACAAAGTTTAATAGGAAGTGAAAAATTAAGAACTACACAATGGGGACAGATCAAGGAGAGAATTAGGAAACATGGCATGTGCCAAACCATACATTTTATATGCAGGGTGGTTCAGGCAATGATCACAAGAACCTTCATCAGGTTTTTGCAACTAGAAGTTAATTGGTAGATTTCTTACCCTGACTAACTCTATATTCTCTTATCTGTGAATTGAGCAACTACACTAACGATAGTAATTTGTAATACTAAAACTATGTTTGGAATACGTATCATTCTGGTCTTCTAAATGCATACTGCTTCAAATGTCCTATCAATTATTGATATAATCTCTGTCAAGTACATGTTTGTTTAAAAAAGGTAATAAAGAGAAACTAGAGACAAGAAAAATAATGTGATAGGATTGTTGTGCTACAATGTTGTATATAGTTTGATTTATAAATGTCTGTCTAAAAATTTCCAATTACTTTTTCATATTCTATAGGGATTTAAAGTTTAGAATATCAGTGATTGTTGGAAAATACCAGTTCCATGTTATGTCGAAAGTATTTGACATTCTGACAGATAGTGATGTGAAAGTCAACTGCCTATTATAGGGTAACTATACCGTTAAGCTTCTCTTCTGGATAGTTAACAATTCAAATTTGCACACCAAAATATTAGAGAAAAAGATAGACCATAAGTTAACCAATATTCGGCCCTAGCCATTCAAGTTTAGTGAGGACTCATGTCATAAGAGAATCTGTACAGTGGCATCCTTTAACTCAGTGGTGTCCCTTATGTTCTGTTCAAGGAGATTATGGTGCCACAGAGTAAAGAGATTGATGATGTACAGTGTGCCTAAGGAGAGCCACCTAGAGAGAAAACATTTTCTTGGGCTTTCATATGGAGCAAACTGGTCAAGCAATGGCTGTGTCTCATTCATATGGCTGACACTGACAAAAGATCTACAAGCTGCAGTACATTTTTTCCAGAGTAAATCCTGAGGAGACTGACTGTTTCAGATATAGAAGTTAATTTTTTTGTTGTGTAGGTCTTGATTTATCTTAGCTTTAACCATATAGTGGAAAAGTCTCACCATGAGATGTAAAAGGTAAAGCCATAGTAATACACTGAGCTGTAAAAGGCTCATATCAACAACTTTTGACACTTCCAGTTCTGCAGAGAACCCACTACTACTGTGGATTCTTGGACTATATTGGATTATTTTGGTC
>PVKN010010955.1:0-22119 GCA_004027915.1 Capromys pilorides
GACAGTTTCAAAACATGTTAGTAGTACATTTCCAATATTTAATATAATGCATACTGTTGTCCTCCTATTAGTTATACAGAGCACAGGATGTAGACATTATAATTTTTCTAATCATCATTGGTATGAAAAAATCTTTTTCTCATTGAACTAAGAGAAAATAATTGTATACATAATCCAATGTTCGATAATCACAGTGGGTTATTGGTAAAACTGATAATATTGGACATTGGGAGATACAAAAGTTACATGTTTTGCTACACAGGTCTTGCTTAAACTTCCCCTTACCCAACCAGCAGAAAAGTTTAACCACAAGGCATAAAACATAAAGCTAGATTAGAATGCTGAACTGTAAAAGGCCTAAATCAACAGCAAATACATTTTTTCAAAGACTTTTTAATCCAGACCTACCTAACCCCAGAGACTTCACTGTGACATTATGGCTCCTAATTGCACTGCAGATCCTTGATGACATTTTCATTCTTCCGTGGTGCATCCAGCACAAGCTCTTGAGAAACTCCTAGGGTGAAGATCATGAAGAAAAGAAGGCAAGAGTGAAAATGCAGAATGCTGAGGTCAGGTGGGGCCCTTTTATTGGTGAAGAAAAGAAGCTGCCTGGTGACTGCAGAACATTTATTATAAACTTGGTAGGTTGACATCAGATGAATCCCCTCTGCTTAACAGTTTGTTCACCTGGCTCACCTCGGGCACTCCATGTTCTCAGGGCTGGCCTTTCTCTAACCCCACAAGTGTGACCAATCTTCAGCCTCAGCTACTTACCACTCTTGCACAGAGAAATAAGCCAAATGTTTCATACCCTGTGTGACTGTTAACTCCCCTTCCCAGGGATGGGCTGCTCTTTGAAATCATGCTCCTTCCTATGTATAGGAGGTACTAAATCGATTCTGCCATGAGATGGTGGTTTGATTTCTTCTTCCTTTATGTCTTTCCTTGACAAAGTTAAAAATTGACATCCTTATGTTGCCCCCTCAAAACATTCTTTTAACATTTTCTTGTCCATGAAATTAAAAATATTGTAAATAATTGTAGAAGCTTTGATGAAACATTGATTTAAAAGGCAGGAGCAGAGAGAAGCCAGTCCATCACCATGACTGTGGCGTGGAGCAGCTGAGACACGCGTAGATCCTTGCTCTCCCCACCTGCTCTTCCAGGGCTGGCTCCAGGAATAAATAAGCAAAAACCTGTCATACGCCAGCAGAGGCCCTGCACTCCTAACTGAGCAAGAGGAGAGCTCGTCTTCCAAAGATCATTCTGTAAACTCCACTCCTGATCATTCAAACAGGTTGGAGGGAAATAAGAGATGAATGTTAACAATGGAATCTGACGTAGACTTTTTATATCCCCACTTTCCCAGACAAGTGCACTAGGCAGAGCCCAGGGGAGGAGAGGTTTTCTCTAAAATCTTTGAGGTCAACAAACAGGACTATTTTGGGATTCCAGGACTGAGGGCTGCTTTTCTCCCTCCCTAGCCCGTCAGGCAGGAGCCCACAGTATTCTGATTTTTTCTCCTCTGTCTGGCTGCGGCTTTCTGTACTCAGAAGGAAGTTATTCTTCTTCCTCTCCCTGGAGAACTGAAGAATATATACATACAGTACATAATATGTATATATGGAGAGATAGACCTACTGTGTGCCAGGTCCTGCCATAGAGAATTTCAGGTGTGCTACTTCACTTTTTTAAAATTTATTTTTATTCCATTTTTAGTTCAAAAGTAGTATATGCTCATTGTAAAACAAAATTTCTACCTATGACTTTAGACAAGTTTTGTAAATTCTATGAATTGCATTCTCTTTGATTATTAAACAAGGGCAAGAATTAGGTGATATGGAGAGTAAAAGATCTCTGTGTATCCTATAGAGCAACCACTGCTAACCTTTTGTTGTATGTGCCCCAGTTTGTTAATGTTGCTATTAATTTTGTTCAAAAAATCAAATCACATTGCACAATTTCTTTGTGGCTTATTTTTCAGGTGAACGCTTGCATAGGAACATGAAAAAATCACATTTTTCAAACCAATTGATAGCAAGAAAAAGGAAAACCAAGGATAACAGAGATCAAGAAGCCAGTACAAAGTCCAGAGAGTCAGGTAACAGAGGCAAAACCCAAATCTCATTCATTTTGCTACACCTCAGGCTCCAAGATAAGAAATCACAGAGAAAAGATGTTTCATACTCAAGGTGAGATGCAAAAGCAAAATTTATACAGTCTGGATGTGATGTCCTATGTTGCTATGAGTTTAATAATAAGGCCAGAATGGGAGTCAGAAAAAACAGGTGTCCTTACTAACCCATACTAGATTACAGTATCAGACAATTGAATAACTGCTCCGGTGCTGAGGTTTAGGCACGGAGCCATCTAAAGAGTAGGATAGTCAGAATTTTTAAAAATATCCTCCAAAATTTCATGCCCTCTAATACCTAGACCCATGAGCAAGATGAGACATCCTCTATTATATTATGGTACTGTTGACCTGAAAGGGGAAATTATCCAGATGGGACTGGTCTAGCCACATGATTCCTTACAAACAGAATTTTCTCCAGTTGGGGGCAGAAGTCAGACTTAAATATCATTGCTGGCTTGAAAATGGAAAGAATCCCAAGAAAACAACTATGGGGATCTTAGAACACACCCCACTGACAGCTAAGAAAACAAGTAGAAAATTTAGGCAGAGCTAGTAGGATCTGACATTAAAACCTGAATGAAGGTGAAAACAAATTCTTTCTCAGAGTTTTTAGATTCTCATCTGGCCCAACCCAGCTTGGCAAACACTCTCATTTCAGCCTTGTGATACCCTGAGCACAGAACCCAGCCAAGCTTGCCTAGATTTATAACCTCAAGAATGATGAACGATGTTGAGAGTGTTGCTTTAAAAGCCATCAAATGTGTGGGTGTTTGTTAAGCAGTAAAAGAGGTAATACAAAGGACTCCCTCTTCTGCCTGTGTCCATCCTTGCCTGCTACTTCAGTGTATCATGAGTTCTCAGAAATGCGGTACAAAGCTTGAATGAAAGTTAAATAGTACACTTAAACATGGTGTAGGTGCACTATTCCATTTCTAGAGAGATCAACCACTTGTCAAATTTAAATCTCCCCCTTGCCATTAAACATGATCCTCAGCAATACATTCATTTTGCATGTAGTTCTTCAATTTTATTTATTTTTCTCAAAACACCATCAACTTCCCTAAGTCAAATGCACACCCAACAAAGCTAAAGGTTTTATTTTTTCAGGTACCTTCTAAAATCCAACTTCGTCACTATTGTTGACTTCTTGAGACTTAGATGGTCTTCTCACTACTTTCAAAACACTCGTTTTTCCATTTATTCTGCATAACAAGGTGGAAATGTGAACATACTGTATAAACACTGTTTTATGACTGTAAATGGTACAATTTCTGGAACTGGACTCTCCAGGGGTGGACAAAGGCAGCCCATGACAGTTCAAGGGGCCTTCTTGATCATCTGACATGTGGCAGGCCTACAGCAAGCTACTCATAGGTGCCAAGGAGTCAGGGCTGGGCAGGTCAGACAGTGTAAGGGCTCTAGCTAGCCTGTCTTGCATCATGTCCTGTGTCTCACTTTGGTTCTCTTTTTTACTCACCCAATTCTGCTTTCTTAACTAACTCATGTCCATGAAAAGCCATGTGTGTCAGCACAGTCCCATCTGAGTCTCCTATGCTTTTGTAACTATCTCTCTTCAGCAACTACCTCATCCACAGCACCAGGCACTAATGCCTGAGTTTTCCAAGGCACAGATCTGTAATGCTGAAACTTAAGAAATTTTACTTCCCTCTGGGGTTACATTAATTCCTAGAGCAGCTTTAATAAGGTGGCTTAAGGGTCCAATATTTATTTCCTCCTGGTTCTGCTGGCTGGAAATCCAAGACCAAGGTGTTAGCAGATTAAGTTCTTCCAGGGCATCTGCACTTGGTTTGTGGATAACTCCATATTCTACACACTGCATTTTCTCTGTAAGCATTTCTGAGTCAAATGTCTTCTTCCTATAAGGACAGAAGTCATATGGGGCTAGGTTCTACCTTCATGGCTTCATTTTCACACATAACCACTGTCATAACTCAAAGGTAAGATGACATGAATTTGAGGGACACAATTCAACACAAAACCAAGGCACAGTCTGCAAAGTTCTTTTTTCAAGAATGTTTTGTCATGCTGGTCATTGCTGGTTCCTTCTCCCAACCATGTTACTGTTCTCTGTTATCAATCTCTCTGCCCTCCTCTTCCAACTGAGGCAATAAAGAAATGCTCTAGAGCTTTTAGTCTAGAGTAGGGATGATCAGATGTCAGGTTTATATTCACTGGCATTGTGGCCTTTCCTGGATATTCCTAGCACATGACACCACCCCACTTCAAGCTGCCCAAACAACTCCTGAGGATTCATATCAGACCTTCAGTGACTGCATGCTGGGCAGCAGTACTCATGGAAGGCAACTTCTACAGAACAAAAACAGTGATGCCATGAAATGGGAGAGAGATTTAAGATTCCAAATTAGATCTGTTAGCTGACTGTCTCACCCTTGCTGGTAGCAGGGTGTCTTGGGCCAAAGGTATGATGACCAAAAATAACTTAGGAGCTAACAGTAGGTTCCAAAGTTTGTGCCTTGGGAATGGGAGGAAAGGAAGGAGCGGAGAAGCCCCTTTGTATGAGCCAGCAACTTCCCATGCCTCAATTCATGTGATCCTTATTGAACCTCTGTTGGGAAAGACAGGCCCAGAGAAGCAAACTAATTTAAACCACATTGCAGATGTGAACGCAGATGGAGCATGTATTCATCATTTTCCTGTTGCTGAGACAAAGTAGCCAACACCCACAAGGTAGAGAAGAGGTTTGTTTTGGCTCACAGAGGGCAATGGCTTCATTTCCTCAGAGGCAGGGCATTGAATAGGCTCCCTCTGCCTTCTCTCCAAGTTCACTCCCAACACTCCTGTCTTCATCTGTTCAGGTTGTTGTGATAAAAATGCCATCAGCTGGGTAACTTATAAGAATTGTTTTCTAACAGTCCTAGAGGCTGGAAAGTCCCACATTAAGTATCTGATAAAAGCCACTTCCTCATAGACATGGCTTCTCACTGTGTCCTCTGTGGTAGAAGAAGCCAGGCTGCTCTCTGGGGCCTCTTTCCTTAGGGTTCTAATCCCATCCATGACAGCATCACTCCTATGACCTAGTCATTTCCTACAGATCCCACCTCCTAACACCCTCACCTTGCGGGTGAAGATTTCAACATATAAGTTTGGGCAAACACAAGCATTCAGACTACAGCCACAGTGAAAAGGAAGGTTGGGCACACGTAGGAGTTCCCTTCAGCTTCCCTCACACCAAGGTCTGGGTGGACAGAGGAAACCATATCAGCTGACTGACCACAGCAGCCTATCCAGGGACTTGCACAAGAATATTCGTTTTCCACCAAGTGGCCAGAGAGGTTGGCTGACACTCTGCCCACATGTCCTGACAAGCCATCCAGGAGGGACTGAAATTTCACTTTCCCAGAAACAGCAGATTCAGCAACTGTGGCTGCTACAGGAGACACAGATCTGCCCTGGCTTCATTTCTCTCCACCTTTATCACCACACTCGAAGCAAGAGCCATTACACCCTGTCCATCTGCCAAGGACTCACCTTGTCTGGCGCTGGTGAAATGATACACACTCCAGGGTTACCAGACACCTTCCTTGCTCAACATTCCCAGGGCTGAGATTCTTACCTGTCCTGAAAAAGCTATTCCCAGCCAGGACACTGAAATAGCATCCTTGGAGAATGAAGTCCCTCCAGACTTCAGTGAGGTGTGGGCCCCGCAAGGAAAGCTAGGACAGAACCCCAGAAGCCCACTTCCATCTTCACCTGAGTTCTAAGAAGGAGAAGCCTTTCTGGGAGTTCCTGGGAGAGTTGGTATTGAGAAGGAATGGCTGCCTTGGCGAAGAAGAGTAAGTCTCCTGTCCTGGAATTCTTAAGTCAATGCTTAAAGTTTGAGATTTTAGCCCGAAGCTATCCAGGACATCCTGGGCCCTCCAAGGCTTGGTTGAAAACCTGAGACTGACCAAGAAAAGGAAGGGAAATCAGGGAGGAGGCAGGAAGAAAGTGCCACCAGTCCCTCACTCTGCAGCTGACCTCCTGACCTCCAGATTCCTGTTCAAGTTGGCTGGGCTTCTGGTTCCTACTCTTGGAGCTCCCTGGACAGGCCATTGTTTCCAGCTCATTTGTCCCAGCATCCTTCACTTCCATAATTCACTCTCTATCTCAACCCAGTGTCCTCCTCCTACATGAGAGAAAGGGCCAACAGTTCACCTGGGGCTGAGATATCTCCTAAGATCACCAGGCAAGAATCCATAAGCCTTCATCCAGTTCACCTTAATCATCCACTTGACTGGATGAAGAGATGCCTGGAGAGATGAGAGGGTCACTATATTCTTCACTGTACTAATTCACTGATGCTCATAGCTGAATGCACCATTAAGAGGTAGGGCTCAGTTGAAGGAGATGCATCACTGGGAGTGTGCTTTTGCAGGGTGTGCCTCTTGCTGGTGCTCTTCTCCTGAGCTCTGAGTCCCAGCCACCGCAAAACAAGAAGCTTTAGTCCACCACGCCCTTCCACCATGATGCGTCTGCCCTACAGCTGGCAACTATGTACTGCCACCCCTGAAACCACAAGCCGAAGTAAACCTTTCCCCTCTTAAGTAGTGAGTGTCAGCTGTTTCATCCCAGCAATTGAAAACCTGCCTGATACAGGGCCTGTCCCTCCAAGCCCATCTAACAAAAGTTCTGATATTCTTCCTTCATGAGTTTGACAAACCTTCCTTGATTCCCTAATTTGTACACAGCCTTATGCTAACATCCAAAGTAAAAAACTAACACTCTCTGCTCTCCACAAGCTCTTAAGCTCAAAACCAAACTAGAAAACTGCAAGTAAATGATCAGTAAGCAGGTAATTTTCAACATTTTCCAATATTTAATCATATATGAGAGTCAGACCCTGTAAAATAGGGAGAAAGAAAGAGACAGAGACAGAGAGACAGAGACAGAGACAGAGAAGAGATGAGATAGAGGGAGGGATATATAACTCAGTGCCAAAAAAAAAAAAATAATAACCCAGTGCCTAGAAGAGAGAAAGGAACACCACCACATAATTTCTCTCTCTGCTGCAAGTTTGACCCAAGAACCTAGTGGAACAAGATCCTGCTCCAAACCCTTGCAGCAGTTCATTCTGCAGAAATATGGAGCACACACACTCTGACAGTTGGGAGTCTGAGGTGAATGTTGCTGGTGCCTCTTTTATCTCTGTAAACCCCAGGCTTCTTATTGCACTCCCAAGCATCTTCCCAAGCCTCAGGAGCTCCTGAAGACCACAGCCCAGAACTGCTGAGATGATATCTGTCCCACCCAGAGCAGCCTCAGCCAGTGATGGAGGAGAGCCCACAGCTCAGAAGCCCAGCTCTCTCCTTCCCAGTGGCAGTGGAGATGATGCAAGCGAGTTCTGTGTGGTCTCCCAGCAGTCTCTAGCAGGAATGCACTCCAGTTTCCCACAGCAGCGATCTGCTCACTAGCTCAGCCAGTGTTAACTTCCCCCCTCTTCCCTACTCTACTCACCGCTCTTGTCCACTGTCCCTACCTTGGCCTCTGCTGTGAATTGGACTTGGAGCCTCCACCCCACCTGTCCCCTCTCTACTACTCCCAAACACTGATCAAAACAACTCCTTGATCTCAAAGGCAAATCCAAGGCCTGCATCTTCCACAAAGCCATCCTCACCATCCCCACCTGGAGCAGTAATGCACACATATGCCCATACCTGCACGAGTGTCATTGTCTCCCCAATCCTACCTGCTGCCAACTGGGACCCTACTCCTCATGTGTCCCAAGGAAAGACATGGGTGGAGGGTGAAAATGCTGAGAAACGGGTGCCTTCTTTACTTCTGAAGTTTCTTCTTGAAGAAGGAAAAAACAGAGAGGACAAGAAGGGGCACGAAAGAGAGAGGGCTCACTGTGCTCAAGATGAGGGTGGGTGAGAGAGAGAGACAAATGCAGAGACAGGAGGAAGAGGAGGAGGAGAAGTGAGGGATAAACTCAACTGTTCATGATTAGCTCTTGGGGAGAAAGTAAATAATTCTTCTTCTAAGTCTTAAGTCTTTCCCTCCATGAAGCCAATCTCTCTTTATTTTTGAGATTTCCATAAAAAGATTTACTTTATTTGTGGATATTGACCGTGCTGTGGTCACAAAACAGGTCAGCTTTTGCAACCCCACAGGTTAGAATCTTAAAACAGAAGTTCAAACTATTTTAGCTCTGAAACAGGCCCGCATCTGGAGTCCTGCCCTGGCCCCTAGTGAGTTACCTTTGGTGCACTATCCCCTCCCCAAATCAAAGAAAAAGAGAGGCAGTGGGTACCCTGGCTCTACATCCAGGCTTCCCAGACTATGGCCAAGAGTGTCCCCACCTCCAGTCCCCTGGGCCCAGCCCTTCCCCCCCCCACACATCTGACAAGCCTCCCACCTAATGGATTGACCATGGCCTTTGCTGGAGGGGCTAAATATAAAATTCTCCTGAGCTCCTCTTGTCAAAGTTAAAAGCTTTCCATGTCTGTGTTAATGTTTTTTTTTTCTGTCTGCTGGCTCCAGTGACAGATGCAACATCTTGTGCTGAGTAACTGAGAAGGAATGGCTGGCAGGGGCCGGGGAGGTAGAGGCAATTTATCTCAGAGAGTTTAAGCAGGATGACATGGCTGGGAACAGGAAGGAGTCGAGGCTGTCACCTGATTACTAATCCCAAGATTTCTCCTCTGAGAGGGAGAAGGAGTGAGCCAGGATGAAGGGTACAAAAAGCAAATCAATAAACAGGTTAGCGTCCGCATCATTATTAACGCTCGACCTGTCAGCACCCCATTGAAGCCATCGCTTGAGGCAGCCTCAGATTTAATGGTCAGTGCAATAGATTTACTGTAAGTGTTATCAGAGGCAGGGGCGGGGGCAGAGGGCGTGAGGAGGCCTTCATTGACAAATCACTGGATTGCGCCTGAATGCATGAAGCCATTTCTGAATGTGCATAAATAACCCAGAGCTTAGGTCCTGTGTGGCATTTCCTCCCTCTGATTTAAATGCTACCACCCTTTTTTCCCTGCATCTTTTACTTCTGGAAGGTTCTAGCAGCCCAGGTTCTCCCTGAGACTTCCTAAGGGTCTCTTGCTGTGGCCCTCAGCAAATCTGTAAAAGGCCAGGTGGCAGGTTTGTACCAGGAGCCTCTGGCATCCAGAAAGAGCCAGGGCACCAGGAAGGAGCCAGGGCCCAGAAGGGCAGCCAGGAGCTCTCGATTGCACAGCAGTGGGTTAGAAGCTTCTGAGAGGATAGGTCAGTCCTAAAGCAAGCACCCCCTGAGCTCAGGATCTGACTGCCTTCTCAGGGTCACTCATCACTCTTCAGGACCTGCTTGTTCTCAGCCTCCCACCTCCTTTTTTTACTACTTAGCAAAACCAAGTCTGTTGTCAGCATATGGGTTGCTATCCTGTCCTTTTGTTGGAGGCCATAGCAGCAAAGGAATCCAGGAGAAGTTAGGGACAGTAGCCAGAAAGCACGCTCTACTCTTTTTCACTGAAAGGGCTACTGTATGCAGCTGATTAAGCTGCATGATACAAAATCCTAGGGCATGTCATTCACTTCATGGTCCTTGTGAATGGCACTCCAGTGGTGCAGCATGAGAAATTCACAGCCATATTCAGCAACCTGGACGAAGAGGAAGGACCAGGTGGACAACAGAGGGAAGCAACTACCTACAGAAGTAAATTCTGAGGAACCTTCCAAAAGATTCTAACTGAAATCAGAAGGGCCCACCAATCATTCAGGCATGAGTTGTCCAAACAGGTAAGAACATTTTTAGGACCTCCAAGGAACTTGGACCATTGAGAATTATTTCTGCTAACACTTAGATGATAAAAGGCCTATAAGACCCTCAGGAGTTGCTGGTTTTACCTTTGCTACACTGGTCATATTTTTTCCAAATATAACCATAGATTTAGGTGTGCAGAAAGAATGGGGATGGCAAGTTTGAGCATAGAAATACACTATTCTAGCAGGCATTGAGACTGTTCGTGGAGTCCAGGCAGAATTTTTCCCATCTGGACTCTCATAAGTAACAAGAAAATAGAATCATGGAAGAGGTAGACTCAAGATTCTCTCTCTTCTCACCCTGCTGGAGGTAAGGAGATCAGGCAGATCATAGCTGGGTTTTCTCTAAATAGATTCTCAAATCAAGGACTTGGAAGGAGATCTTCTACCTGATAATCCAGTGTTATGCTTTATGTCTAGTTGTCCCCCCAAAACCTCAGGCAGTCATGGGGCAGGGACATCCAGAGTTTGAGACTTGATTCATGATCCACCGGGATTACATTTTTTAGTACAGATGGGATTATGGGTCTGAGTCCTTCTGGGATTATGGGTGTGGCCTAAGGCGGATAGGCTGAAGCAGAGAGTCTGAATGTAATATAAAGAGAGACAGAGAGACAGACTCATGCTGTTGCTCTCTGAGCCCTAGTTGTTCAGTTGCCTCTGTTATGGTTGTTGCTGTTCCTCCACCATGAACTGGATGCTCTCTGATCTGTTTCACTCAGCCTTGGGCCAGCAGAATATGGACTGAAACCTCCAGCAACTGTGAGCTAAATAAACCTTTCCTTCCTTCATTTTGAGTGTGGGTATTTGTCCCAGCAATGAGTAAAAAGTAATTAAGACATCCAGAAAGCAAGGGGCAGAGAGAGAGAGAGAGAGAGAGAGAGAGAGAGAGAGAGAGAGAGAGAGAAGCCAGCCCATGACATGTCCTTGAGCAACTTTCTGTCACAGAAAACTGGGCTGCAGTCCCACTAGGAACTCTTGAGAAACATTCCTCAGAACCACACAACTGAAGGACAGGCAGAGAGCCACACAGGGCATTATACTCATGCACACTGGAAGACAAAGCTGCCAACAACAGTGAGTGGACCAATAGACCAAAGGCATCAAGGGTCAGATGTCAACGGCATCTGATATGACCTTAGCATCTTCCAGGCCAGCTCCTCCACATGCAGAGACTGATAGCCTCAGAGAACTGGTCTAAGTAGATGAGCTTCCATTGCTCCCAAGGGCCAGTTGACTGTATAATAACAAATATTTCCCAAAGATTTTACAGACAAAGCAATGTGAAGAAAATCTTCAGGATGAAAATCCCCTCCAGGATGGGTCCAGAATTGCAGACTTGGGGACATATTTCTCTAAGGCTGTAGACACTTGTCCTACTTAACTTGCATATTTTTTGCTTTGTTCTGCTTTGCTTTGCTTTGTTGTGTTTCAGTACTGGGGGTCGAGCTCAGGGCCCCTTCACTGAGCTACATCTCTAAGTCCTCCACCCCTCCTTTTTGAAACAACATTCAAGCTGGGCTCAAACTTGCAATCTTTTTGCCTCCGCCTTCTACAGAAGTAGGGTTATATCATGTACCACCAGGCCCAGCTAAAGGTTGCATTTTGTTGTGCTCTGGAATATTTTTGGTGGCCAAGTGGTAGGCTATCCCTCAAATCCTGCATACAGAACTTGATCCCAGTGACCAGAATTGTGGAGAGTTGAGTTCATGAACTGGGGTATCATGCCAGGCTAACAAGGGACCGAGAGCCACTGTATACTTCTCCCTGCTGACCCCTGCCCAGCTAGACACCCTGCATCTGTAGCCTGAATTCCACATCCAGTACCAGCCAGGTACCCCTATGGCCCACTGGGCTGTATGCAGAGTCACAAAGCAGGTACTCCCAGGGGGAAAGCAGTGACCCATGCTATCGTTCTCTAAAAGAGAAAACCAAAAGATAGAGTGAGGCAGGACAGGCAAGACCCGGGAGGCACAAGTCTGGCAGCTGATGACTTTCTCCCTGGGGCTTGGTGTGCATGTGATTAGTACACACACACACACACACACACACACACACACACACACACACACTTTGCTATGGCTCCAGTCCGCAGGTAACTTCCAAATTTACATGCAGGAGCTTCCACCCCGAGGTGATGGTAGGAAGAGGTGGGACTTTGGCACAGTGATTGAGACGTGAGGGCTTCACCCGTGCAAACAGACTAGTGAAGGAAGCCACAGAGAGCTTCCCCATTCCCCAACCTGCCGAGTGAGGTGAGAAGCCAGCTCTGAAGAACGGGCCCTTTCTAAACCCTCAATCTGCTTCTGCTGGCACCTTGCTCTCACATTTGCCAGTCTCCAAAACTATGAAAAATAAATGTCCATTGTTTATAAATTGCTGACTCTCATCTTTCTGCTATAGCAACAGAAAGGGACTGAAACACCTACGTGTGTGCACACGCATCTACACACGTGTACTGTGTATGCACACACCTTGGTGTGGCTTGTATCTAGATGTCCCCCCAAAGCCTTATGTGGACAGAGGTGGAACTTTTCAGGGGTTCAGGATGTGTGATACTGTGATTAAGGGTGTGATGCTGGGATTAAGGGTGTGTGATTACTAAATTAGCCCACTGATTGACTTGGCATAGTTTTGGGTACAGATAATGGGAAGACCCACCCTGGGTGTGGGTAGAGGCTTCCAAAGGGCTGGTGGCATGGAAGAGATAAAAAGGAGAGGCATACGACTGCTGCTGCTGCTGCCTCCGCTGCCTCACTATGTCGCTACTTTGTGCCTTCTTCATACCATGAACTGTTTCTCCCCGGCAATGCCCCTCTGCCGTGCTGCCCTGCCTTGAAGTCAGCCAACTGTGTGAACTGAAATCTTTACTCTGAAAGAAAATAAGCTTTTATTCCTTTGAATTTTTGGTTTGGATATCTTATCTCACCAATGAGAAAAGTAAATAAAAAACATCTGAATACATGTACACATGTACACATGTACACATACCTACACATATGCCTGCACAGATAAACACATGGACATATGCTATGCATATGCACATGTGCTACAAGTGTCTTGCATACCTGTGCATACCTTGCATACCTGTATGCATGCATGCACACAAACACACTATGTATATCTAGTGTATGTGACATATGTATCTGGTATATATTTGTATGGCATGTGTGTGGTACATGTCTGAGTTTATGTGTATGTTTGTGTAACACATATGGTATGTATTAACACATATCTGTATGTCTATGTGCTTGTGTGTATTCAGTGTGCATGTGTGGGTAGCTTTGTGTGGCACTGTATGTGTGTTTGGCTTAACACACAAATGCACCAACAACTCATACAAAGATATCACAAAGAGGACTCCACTTTGAGGATTGCTCAATGAGAGCTGGAGCTCCCCAGGTTTAGACAGGGAAATATTCTCCACCCCTCTGGAAGAGGAAGCAAACCCAAGGGGGATCAAGAGGTCCCCAAGCAAACACACTTATCCAGAGCTTTTTACACACAGAGAAATATTCAGCTAATCACTGTGCCCCTTCTTCTCCACAACTCCTTTTTGGAGCCTGCCCTCCAGGACAAAAAGAGAGTGACACCCCTCATGACCCCTCCCTCTGTGGGGAAAGCGAGAACAATTGGCACTGGGTAGAGAGGTTGGCCCTGGGCCCCTCTGCTGACACCTGGGCCAGACCAGCCCTGGGAGAGGACAGTGTCTATGGAATGCCACATCTTCTACATGAAGTGATCATATCTCAGAGCTGGGAGGGTTAGGGAAGAAGCCAGATAGCTTGGATGAAAAGGCTGTAATCCCATCATCTTGGTGAACATCAGGAGGCAAAAAGTTGCCTCCCAGGGAGTGATGATGCCTGGCAAGGTGACCTCTCCCAGCTAGCTCTAGGCTCCTATGAGCCCAAAACCCCCACTAACCATCCAGCCTGCATGGGGCAGTGGCTAAGCCAGTCCATCCGTGGGGGAATGTGCCAACAATTACTTTCCTTATTGAATATCTGATTAATTATTCAGGAGCTGAATCAATTATTCATATCTCATTTAAGCGAGGGGGAAAAGCCACTGCCCCTTGACAGAAGCTTCTCAGTGCTGCAAAGGCCCTAGGGACAGAGTCATCAGAGGGAGAAATTGTCACAGCAGGAATGCAGCATTGCCACACTGCAGCGACCACTGTGGCTCTCCACTTGTACACATTGTCTAGTACCTGCTCACACTTTCACGTGTGCAAATACACACTGAGAACCCACTGGGTGCTGGCCACAAACCATGACCAGTAATAATCCCATAAATACCATATCCAGCAATATAAAAGGAAAGAAATATGTCTTCATACCAAGGAAGAAGTCACTCCTCAGCCATCAGGGAAGGTCCCTAATAGGCAACAACACTTGAGTTAAGACTTGTCCCAGGGAAGTGCAGAGTTAGGAAGGGCATATCAGATGGAGTCAGGGGCAGAGGTGCAGAGGTGTGAGGGTGTGAGAGAGCCCCAGGTGGCCCAAGGCACAGGGTATGAGAGGACATGGGAGCAGGGTCAACAGTAGGCACAGTCAGCATGGTAACCTGAAAGCTTACTGTTCAGGGAGCCAGTGGAAGTTAGGGAACCTAGCATTTCATGGTTACCCAAAGGTAAAGGGGTCCCCTCCCCTCCAGAAGCAGTTTACACCCACAGCCTAGAACTGTCCCAGGTGCTTCCAGGGACGGGTCAGCTGAACTCAATGCCACTGAGGCTTTCCTAAGTCCCAGACCCTCTATTGCTTGCCCCTCTGGGAGTTCCCATTCCAAGTCAGAAGAGGGCAGGAGCTTCAGAGAATCATCCTGGACTTCCAGTGCAGGGAATAGGACTTACCACTTCTTTACCAAGGGAGAAATGAACCCCAGAGAGAGGAGCCGGCTGATCCTTGGCCACCTAGAACAAGGACCAGCACTCAGGCTTGCAGCCTCCAGACGCAGAGGTACAGTATGGACTAGGAAAACCCAGTGGCTGCCTGGCTCTCCTGAGCCCAAGCCCTCCCTGAGCCCTGGGGTAAGCAGGCCCTCAGCTACATCTGCAGAAAGATCTGAGCCAAGGATGCAGTGCTGATTCCTCCCACGCTGTCCTTCTTGACCCCTGCCTCTCTGTTCTCATGTTGGTCTTTGTCTAATGCTCATGCACCTGCTCTGTGCATGTATGTGCGTTCCTCCGTGTCTCCACTTCTCCTGTCTCAGTGTCTTTATGTCTCTCACTCTCTCTGTTGCTGTCTCTGCTGTCTCTGCCTCTCTGTCTGTCTTTGTTTCTGTCTGTCTCTGTCTGTCTGTCTGTCTCTGTCTGTCTGTCTCTGTCTCTCTCTGTCTCACTCTCTGCCTCTGTCTCTGTCTCTCTCTTTCTCTCTCTGTCTCTCTCTATCTCTCTGTCTCTCTCTGTCTCTCTGTCTCTCAGTTTCTGTCTCTCTGTCTCTCTCTATCTCTCTGTCTCTCTCTCTGTCTCTCAGTTTCTGTCTCTCTGTCTCTCTGTCTCTCTGTCTCTGTCTCTCTCTCTCTCTCTCTCTCTCTCTCTCTCTCTCTCTCTCTCTCCTCTCTTTCCTTTGTTTCCCATGACATCGCAAGGCCTGTCAAGATCTGGAGCCTGGGGCCTGGGTCTTCCTTCCCCCAACCCCTCAGCCTGACCAGACCCCAGTGCCCCACACCCACTAATCAAATCTGCTACCTGATTCAATTACACCAAGCAAAACTGCAGACGTGTAACCTTGTTAATATCACGTTTATTAGAGGGAGGGGAGGAGAAAATTAAGATAGACTTTGTGTTGCTGCTAATTAGAAAAATTGAGACTTTACATCTGCGTAGCACTGAGCAACATGTGGTGGTAACAGATGTGGGCTCATTACACAGCTGCACAGGGCGGGGTTGGGGGTCGTGTGGAAAATGTTCCCAAGCCAGCCTCGTTCCAGAGCTGAAGCCCCCTCCATGAAGCGACCCAGGGCTGATGACACCCAAGGCAAACAGAAGGCCCAGACCTGGAAGGGTGGAATTATGGAGCAGCAGCAGGCAGCTCAGCCCTGGGATCAGACCTGCACTTTAGCCCAGCTCTGTCACATGTGAGCTGCATGGGGCAGCCCTTCGCCTTTCTGGGCCTTAGTTTCTACAAGTACAATAAAATCACAGCAGTGCAGCCCCACAGGGCTGTGAAAGGAGAAATAAAGTAAACCAGGTATAGTTCGTGCTCAATTCCAACACTGATGTCCAACTGCAACCATAGTATGGGAGGACAGGGGTGCCTCAGCAGCCTTTGTCTGGCCCCACAATTCTCCCTACATCACCTCTGCTCTCCCTACTGCAGCTCAGAGAAAGGTGAGTAGGAGACAGGCCTCAGTCTATGGAGGCTTTGGGAATCTGAAACCACCCCACTTCAGATCTGTCCAAACTTGGATCCTGGACTCTTCTTGGAAGACAACCATAGAAAAATGAGAGTGTGCAGTGAAATCTCTATTTCTGGGAGCCGGGGGGTTGGGGAGGGGGGGAGTGTCAGTAGGCTAGCCATGTGTAGTACCAGAAAGACATGAACATGTATAGATACACATACATACATACATACATACATACATACATACATACAGGACTCTGAGTTAAATCTGAATTTCCAATAAAGAATCACTGTATATTAAAAACATGTCTCATGGAATGTTGGAGATGCACTTCTATTAAATAACCATTTGTGGTCCATCTGAGAGCCAAATCTAACAGAGCCCTCTCTGTTACCCAAATACCCTGGAGAGACTGGCAGGACATACTGACGCTGAGAGCTCTCAGGGCTCCCTTGGATCCAATGGACACAGGCAACCAGCCGTGAGTGAGAGGGAAAGATGACTATTAACCTCTTCCTCTGTTCCACGCCCAGGGGCTCAGCCTAGGCCCACTTAGAACCCCTAGGGCCTTGGTCAGAACAGAGTCGGAAGCCTCTGGCCCCTCTCAAAGCATCTCAGGCCTCTTGGGTAGAGCCCTCCTATGTGATCTACAAGGCAGCCAGGCTGCCAAAGCCATGTGCAAGAGGCACTAACACCTTGAAATGTCACCTCCTTGTCCCAGCTGTCTCTCCGTTCCTCATGGCGAGTATCTCTACCCCTAGTCCCCTGGTGGATGCTCTAAGGCAGATAGCAGCACGGGTCCTAAGGGAACCCCTTGGGATTCAACATCCCACTGGTCCATGGACCTGTACCAAAAGGTTCATAAAAGCAAAGTCCTTCCAGTTCACCATGGATAGTTCAGTGCCAAGAGGACTCTCAGGCAAGAACCCACCTTCCCCAGACAGGGATGTCTAGGTCTCCACTTCTGGTCCTCTGTCAGGATCACAGCCAAAGGCCATAAGATATGGAAACAGGGAACACAGGGTAGGCTGAGCCAGGCTGAGGAATGCCAGAGGTGAAGTCAGTGGCTGCATCTGACCCAGGTAAGAAGGCTCAGGGGAGATTGCATGGGCTGTGACTATAAGACAGTATTGCTTGAGCACAAGTCCTCCAAGTCGGACTATTTTACACCCAACCCAAACTGGTCCCTTCAGCTCAAAAGGAAGAGCTTTCAGCCTCCCCAGAGAGGCCAGGCTACCAGGGTTCACCTAAGGAGTCCGATGTCCCCACAGGCTACCACCGCTTTCCTGCATCAAGCACTAGGCAGAAGCACCGCTCACGGAAGCACCTGGCAAATATCCACTCAGTCATTCTCCTAACTTCTGGTTGCTCTCGCTGCCTCATCGCACTCCACTGACCAATCTATTCTCTGACATTCCACACCCAGGGAGCTGACCTCTACCTGCTCTGGTTCCTCAACTCTCTTGTCCCTCATTGCGTGCTAAGCTCTGAGGAATCACCTGTGGGAGACAGAGGGTCTGACATGGTTGTAGCAACCATTGCACCTTCCATGGCTCAGGCTGGTGTGTGGCCCTTCAAGACATCACCTCCCAGAGGTCTCCAGAAACACTTTTGTCCCCTAGACCTGACAGGGTGGAAAAGCTGTTGGTTCCTGTTCTGCTCCTAGGCCTAGGTCTACCTCACAATGCCTTTCTATTGCTTTAATCCTACCTCACTATATGCATAGTTTCTTTGCTATGTCTTTTTCTCAGCAACCCTTCTGGGTGTCCTTTATTTCCTTCCAAGATTTTAGCCAATTTGAGAATTTTTATGTTACCATTTTTACCCTATTGTGAAGGTAACAAGAAAAAACTACAGCACATGGATCTTAGTAACTCACCCAAGGGTGCACCAAGAATCAATCACTTCTGTCCACTTAAGGTCCTGTGCCTTACAGGACCCTTACCCAACACACACACACACACACACACACACACACACACACACACTACAGACCCTCTACATGCCAGCCTTGTTCCTGTCCCTCCAAGGTCTCTCTTTCACCCCACGAAACTGTCCTGAACTCATGCTTTATGTGATTAGTGAATACAATAATATATCAGTCACGAACAACTCAACTCTCAAGCAAAAGTATTCAACAGAATTTGCCTTCATTTATACTCTAGGTGACAATAACCAGGGCCATTTCCCCCACACAAACACAAACATGGACATTCCCCCCCACACACACACACACACAAAACACAAAACAAATTAAGTTTCTGAATGGAGATTCCACTGTAGATGCAACTCCAACCCTGGGAGCAAGAAAGGCCTGGATGACAAGATTCCACAGCCTCATGAAGATAGGAGAGCACAGGTCTCGACTCTAAACTTAAGGATGCTAAGTCTTAGGACCTGTTTCAGGGTGGTGCACTGAGAGAATCTGTGCCGGCCCCTGCCGTGCACCTGCAGGCCTCCATCATCCCTTAAGCCAGGGTTGCTCACCAGGTTGACTTTCCCCTCATGGCTTGGTGGTTCTGGTATCTAGTAGGTAGAGAACAGCAAAGCTGCTAAGCTTTCCACAGGGCAGAACACTCCCCACAATAACGGACTACCCAGCCTAAAATGCCAATAGCACTGAGGTCAATAAATTCAGGTTTTCTCCTAGAGCAACACAGAATTTCACAACTATCAAAGGATACTGGGATTATTATGAATGAAGATACTGAGGACCCAAGAAGACCCACTTGGACCTCAATATCCAACCTTCTGGGGGCTTATCTTAAGGGTCTGGAGCTTGACCTTGGGACAAGAGAGATCTGAGCTGGTGAATTCTTGGGACAGACCTCTCCTGGAAGATCTAGGTGAGTTTACAGAGCTTTCCTTTGGCAAATCTTTCCCTCTGCACTAGGGTTCTCATCAAGAACACACATGCCTGTACACACATGCCACACTGTCATGCACAGCCCAGGCAGGGTCTGCTTGATAATTAATCACCAGCCCATAATCGTCCCACGCTGGCCTCAAAGGGATTCCCTTGGAAAGTCCTGCGCTTACTCTGACAGTGCTACTTACCCTGTACCTAACCTGCCAGTGGCCTTCAGGGCTTTGCGGGAAGCCTAAGGTAAGGCAAGCACTGTTTCTTTAAGAGGAGACATGAGTTTGGAAGCAGCATCTGGCCATTACTCTTTCTTCTGGTGTGTTCTGTGGACTAAAGGCTGTGGAGACTTCTAAGAAGGAGCCACATGTCAAGGATCAGGTTTGGTGAGCTGGTTCTGGAGGTGGCTGATGGGGAACCAAGACCATTCCTGGCTGGGACAATAGGAAAGAAATCCCAGGTTAGGCATAGAGCCAGAGAACTAGGAAAGAGATGAGGACTTGGTTGAGCAGAGCCATCTTCCTCTACTGAGAGGCAATGTCTCAGAGCCAAAGGTCAACCCCCAAACTGTACACTTGAGGGAGAGAAGAAATTAGATCCATGGCTCAGCCTCTGGCAAACAGGGGGGCCAATACATGAAGGACAGATAAGCTTTAGGGTAAGCATCTGCAGAACACTTTTCCTTCTTTAGACAGTGATATCAGGATGGTCATTAGAGAACTGTGGAAATGCTGGAACCAAAGTCTTGTCACAAAGGAAATATCTTTATCAGGGAGACTGCTTGCAGAGACACCGACAGTGTCACAGAAACACTAGGAGGAACTGATGAGTGTGCTTAGGGCTTAAGGAAGCGCTAAGCCGGCAGAGCACAGGGTCCCACAAGGCAACCACCCCTGGAACAGTGCAGGTGCAAAGCAGAAAAGGAGTGGGCAAGAAGGATCCCAACTTCTTTCCTTTCACTTGTTCTCCAGCCAAAGCATTGGTGAAACCCAGTGAGAAGCCCCAGAGGAAAGTCCAGGGATCAGCGCTGTGGAGTCCAGAGGAGGGCAAATTAAAAATCTAGAAGAGGGAGAAGGAAAATGAAAATAAGCAGAACCCCTGTTGGATTTTACCCTACACAAGGTGGATCAGACCCATGACTTCTAACCCTAAGCATAAAGGTAGAAGAGCACTCATTTCCATAGCAGGGCCCACACTACAACCACACTCAAAAACAGAGGGGAGCACCAGCCAAAAGGTCCGTACAGTGTCCCCTACCCTCCACCTTCAGAATCAGACGGAGCCCCTGGTAAACAAAGGGTGTCTCTGAGTACCTCCAACTGATGGCTCTATAACGGGGTCACCCAGACACCTTAAATCACATTAATGAACCGTGAGAACCCCTGTGTGGGGTATTGGCAGGAGACCAAGCCATTGCAATGGCCAGGGGGGAGACCTTTTTATTTCTTTTCCCCAGAAACTACTCGATAAATGCTTTTAGCATCTTTTTTAAATAAAAAAGGAATAAAATGTAAGGGCCATAATTAGCATCGCTCCCATTTCCAATTAGTCCAAATGATCATGTTAAAAGCTATTAATAAACCACCACGAGTGGAGGTCACTGGTGGAGGTGTACACCAGAGAGGAGCCGGCAGCCCTTGGCGGAGCCTTGGATGGCTGCTGAGTTCTCTCTCCTTCTCCTCATCTCTTCTTGCCTCCAAGGCCTCCACCACAGGAACCACCACGTTGTCACGGTGTGATGAAGGTCAGGACAGCAGACTGGAATCGTCTGTGTAAAGATCTGAGAACAGGAAAGGCTTTCCACAGCCACCACATCTGCTCAGATCCCATCAGGAATGATGGCTGTGCGGGTTAAGCCTTGTGATCCTGGCTATGCATGCAGTCTGTGCTGAACATCCTCTGGGTTTTGTTCTTCTCTGGGAAAAATGGCTTGACTGATTTGTGCTGTCTGCCACGGCAAGGAATTAGAAGGTGGTGGCGTGCTTGTCCTGTGTTCACCATGTTTGCCTTCACCCTGTTGGCAGGGTGACTGCTCCCTTTGGTCCACTCGCCAACTGTGGGCAGCTTCCATTCTGACCCTGTGGGTGAGCCAAACCTCTTCTGCCTGCCTCCTTCCATCCTCATCCTTGCTTCTAGGCAATCAAAGCCTGCTAGATCTGGATGAGAATCCAGATCTAGCATTTCTTCTCACTGCCTCGCTCAGCACAAGGACAGTTTTCTGGTTCCCAGGGCATGCCAGAGCCAAAATGAGGGGTGGACCCTGTCCTCCCCCTTGAAAAGATGCTCAGGCCAGTGTTGGGACCTGCCCTTCCCAGTCCTATAGCTCCCAGCTGCCCTCCAATAAATCTCACCTCCCAGTCTCATCTTCCACCTTTACCCACATTCGCCATGACGTCCAGCCACTCTGAATTCCTGCACTACCTGACAATACCATGCGTGGGCCACCTCTAAGACATTTGCTTGCCAGCCCACCACATAACTCTTGCTTACCTCTAAAGGCCCAACCTATGTGATCCCCTAAGTCAGACCAAGCTGTTGTCTAGAACTCCAAAGCCCCTTCTGTAGCTTTCTAGGACCCAGACTTCCATACCAGGAAGAGGAGTTCCTGCAAGAAAGGATACCAAAGGAACCCAAATTGTCCAAAGGGAGGTTTCAGCAATCTCCCTAACTAGGACCAAAGTCACTCATTGTCCTCTGGCTACACCCTGAAACAGAAGGAACTAGCCCTTGCCATTTGGGCTTGGAGCCCACAGTTTCCTCCCACTATTCTCCATCCCTCACTCTACTCCTCAAGCCCAGAAAGCTAGATCCAAAGCTTACAGAAGAACTGAACATGAACTAAGTCATGGGTACTGGGCTGGAAGAAGGCAGCTGAGCAGTGTAGCACTGCCAAGGACCCAGCTCAAGATGGACCAGAGTGCCCCCACCCCACCCCGTGGCATCTAACCACTCCCACCCACCTATGATTGATGGTGAGCAGATGCATCAGCCCCCTACACTTTCTCTCTCAGAG